>JABUQX010011066.1:0-20000 GCA_015478945.1 Trachelipus rathkii | reverse complement strand
TATATATCACTATACAGAGTTCCTTTGTTGTGAAACCCTCACGAAATTCAAGAATTCCATATATTGCAAGAGCCATGTTGAAAGTAGGTGGCACTTAGAGGCTGCACGAGAGCGAAATCGCTTGCTTGGAAGATTTAGGCAGTGGACATGCACATTGGTAACTGGACATCGTCTCTCCTTGGCTTGAAAAAAAAAGTTAATTTCAAATCTGGAATAACAACAATTATTTTTTGTGGGGCACATGATTTACCTCTTCGAGTGCAGAAACAACATTGAAGGGTTTTTTGTTATCCTAATTCGTTTTGCAAATAGATTCTGGAAAAATAATGAGTTGAAACCTTACAGGTGGGACCAAAACTGCTACTTATAAATCAGAAAGAATACAAAATGAACTTATTAGTCTGTGTGGGAGTTTAGTGACCGACGTGATCATTGCAGATGTCAAAAAGCATATACATATTCTGATTTAGCTGACGAAACATCTGATATACCTAGGAATGAACAATTATATATTGGAATCAGATTTTTTGATGAGACGGAAATGTGGGTTCGTGAAGAATTCATTGGATTTGCATTATTAGAAGCCATGGATGCAAAAACCATAGCAAGTGCTATTGATTGTTTTTTCCTTGACAAAAATGGCCTAGATCCAAACAAGTGCGTTGGACAAGGTTACGATGGCTGCTCAGCTATGGCGGGAAAGAAGGATGAGTACAGAGAATAATGCGTGAAAAATTAAAGACATTATCAATTTCTTTCGTGAATCCTTTTTGAGAAGAATATACATACGCAGTATTCCAGCGTTTTGCGAGACGTGATGGTCAGAAAAATACCGCAGTTTTTCAATATTTATGACGCATTTTGTGGATATAGTGAAGTGGTCTGGAAAACTTGGCAAAAGATTCAGGTAAGTGTTGCTACAAGAGAAAATGCATTTCAGCTATATTGTGCTGACACAAAACACGCTTTTCTTATTTCAACCTGCATTATAGCCAAATATTCGGCTTTAAATTTGTTGGAACCATTCGTGAATAATCTACAGTCGAAGAGTTTAGACCTTCAATGCGCAACCTATGAGAAAAATTCCTTTGTTTGTAAAAGATCACCGCTCAAACAGCAACGATACGATAAAAGAAATTTATTCAAGAATAAAGCAGATAGCTGAAAAATCTTATGATTGATCTTCAGCCACCAAGAGTGGTGGATCACCAGAAACATCCTCGAATCCCTCCTGCTACACTGAATGAAGAAAATATTGGTGAGGACTATTCTAATACCATTCCTGGATTCTTTCACAGTTTCCTTGGAGAGCAGACTCTCGGAAGAGAATTCACCATCTTTTTCTCTTTTATTACTTCATCCGTCGATGATGCTTGCCCTTGCATATTAGGGGTTTGAAGAGAAAATGAAAGTATTTGAAGACTTTTAAGAACTGAGAGGACTCTAATGTGAGGCTGAACTAGGTATGTGAATTGGAGGGAGAAGAAACTCAACCGTGAGGAACTTTAAAATTTGGAAATAGTTGAAGTGTTCAAGGAAGCAACGGAATTTTTCTCAATAATTAAAAATGCCTTACTTGTATCAATAGCTCAACCATGTTCAACAAGTACAATTGGAAGAACATTCAGCATTTTGAGAAGAGTTAAAAAAATGGACAAGGTCGACGATGACCGAATCCATGTTGAATGGACTTTGTCTCTTGAGTGTTCACAGAAAATTAGTTTTGGAGAAGAAAGCTGAAATTGAACTGGCAGTTGTCGAAAAATTTTATGCAAATCCAAGACGTCTAATGTTGCCGTAGTACCAACTACTTTAGGTACATAAATCGTAAGATAAATGTAAGACTAGATTCTGTAATTTTCTTTGTAATTTTGTAACCTTTGTTTTGAAATATAGTCATAATTTCAATATTAACATATAGGCTATATTTTAAGAGGTAAATGTAATTTGTAAATATTATGTCAATATATGTCGTCAACCCTTGGCTGACAGTGGAAAAAATTACTTTTATTTTCAATCTATTTGGGCCCCCCCTTAATGAAAATTCTCTGCGTACGCCCTTGTATATATATATATATATATATATATATATATATATATATATATATATATATATTTATTTATTCTATCTTTTATATATATAATATATATATATATATATATATATATTCATATATATATATATATATATATATAATATATATATAATATATATATATATATATATATATATATATATATATATATATATATATATATATTTATTTATTTATTTAATTTTATTATTTCTCTAGGTTTATCATAATCTAATTATCATAATCTAATAAAATTATTAGATTAAAATAAAATTCATAAAATAATTTTTTTTTAGAATAAACTATAAAGTTTAAATTTTTTTTTCTTAATTTTTTTTAGAATAAAATATAGCCAAATATGACATGAACTTAGGGCTGTTTTCGTTTGTTTTTTTCACTTGTGCTTAAGCTCGGTAAGAAATGTTTACACAGTTTAAGGACGAATTTCGTGCAAAAACGACCACGATTTCTTTCGAAATTAACTTTTGTTTACAAACAATTGGAATCAGCTTTTGTGATGGAACACATGGATTTGAAATTAACATAAAAAAAAAAATAATAATAAATGCCTTATATTACAAATGAAATAATTTATAAACTATTGTGATGGAGTTTATCGATTTGGAAGAAATTAGATTTAAAGCTAATTTTATTAAATGAAACATTCATCAATTCAAATGGGCTTACCACGCCGACATCTTTTTGGTTTACATTTTTGCTTAAGCACGTCCTAAATTCGGCAAGCACGGGAAATAGCAACCTTACAGAATTAAGGAAATTCCTTGCGTTTTGTGAGCATTTCTTACGATTTTGCTCCAAGTTTGACAAAAACGAACGCAAACTCGACAATTTCTTGCGTTTCGTAAGCACAAATGCAAACCTGAAAACTGCTTTATTAGGCTTATTAGGTGGATTTATCTGAGAAGGCTTTTTTCGGTTGATGCTATAAATTGCATGAAGGAATTAAAAGTTGGGAATTGCTGTTGATATTTAAAAGGAGCTAAAAAGAATTAAAAGATGTATAAAATATATATAAAAGATGTATAGATGCATAAAAGATATATAAATAATTGGTATTATTCTATATTTGAATCAGTGTACATTTTCTGAAAAAATTTTCTAAGTTCAGAAAAGTTAAGTTAAGTTTTTTTAAGAAAATTGTTTAGTGGCAAGCTTCTGGCATAATTCCAGAAGCTTGCCACTAAAGAATTTTCTTAAAAAACTTTACTTAACTTAACTTTTCTGAACTTAGAAATTTTTTCAGAAAATATACACTGATTCAAATCTAGATATTTACCAAATAATTATATTTATACCATGAAACCAAGTCTAGGGTGATTTTAGAGCCAATTTTCATTTTCTCACTATGTCCAAACATGACACTTGTCGCTTTATTATTGGTGACGTATAACAACACGTAAACCTTCCGAATTTACAAATAGCAAAAACAAATTTTTAATCAAAAGGCAGTCTAGTGGGCCCAGCCCTTGAGTGGTGGTAAAAAAAAAAAATAAAAAAAAAAATAATGCAAGCAAAAAGTGTGGTTAAGATAGCTAGAGCTTCAGCTCCTATTGATATGCTAGGAGAAACCTAGAAGTATCCTGCTCAGGACGTATTCAGGGGGTAGACCAGGGTAGATTTGAGAGTCTCCATATAACTCTTACTGCAATCGAGTAAGTAGTACAAACAAATTTGAAGGTTGAACAAATTGGGCAATATTTTGTTTCCATTAAATTCTATGTTCCCAGATATTCTAATTAGCTATACCAAAGCTAATAAAGTTTAGTGTGGATCTTACTTGATAGCCAGGGAGGAGTTTTGGCTCTCCCTGCTGGGAGTGGGGGTTCCTCTTCTGACTCTTCCAGTTTTACTGGGGAAGGTGAACGTGCCTCTGGTATATAGAGTTAGGGTACATCTGGCTCTCCTTGGCTATCTCAAATGTACCTGTCAGTTGGGCAGGTTGTGATCTTTCATGGGGTTTATGTTGGAAATAGGTTCCTGAATGGGTCTTGCTGACTTAGATATCAGTGTTTGGCTTGTGGGGAGGGATTTCCTAGATTATTTAGCTCATACTAGGTTTTCAGCATCTTGCAATTCCAGGAGATCCAGGAAGTATAGTATTTCTGTTCTTGGACTACTCAGATTTCTGTTTCCCTGAAGAAGCCAATTGTTAGGGGGGACTGTGAGGTCCCCAGGAAGCCCTATACCCCAACAAGGTAACAAGGCTAATAAAGTTTAGCCTCGTTTTCATTTAGAAAACATGTAAGTGTGCTTGAGATTAACAATTTTCAGACCTTTGTTTGAAATTGAACATTAGAAATAAAAAGACAGGAAGAAGCCACATAGGTCTATGGAGACTGTCCCAGTCAAGCCAATAGAACCAAATAACATGTTCATGCAAATCCACAAAGCGCCCTAGGGCTTGTCATTAATTTTCATAGTATACACAAAGTCTAAAAAATGCTCATGCAAATCAACAAAACACCCTAGGGCTTGGCAATAATTTGCATAGTATATACAAAGTTTACAACTAAATGAAAAAAAACTTTAGCTAAAGTATTTGCTAACCACACTACTAACTTTAATAACTTTATAGTAATAATATGCAGTTTAACCTTAATAACTCTACATGATTCTAAATAGTAGCAATTCAAAACCTTTTAATTGTTGCACTATAGATCTTACAGGTTTTTTTTTTTTCTATAGATCTTTAAATTTATTCTTAATTCACATTTCCTGGATCATATGAAATTTCGGTATTGTTCTATATTTGAATCAGTTCATATTTTCTGAAAAAAATTTATAAGTTCAAAAAAATTTCTAAGTTCAGAAAAGTTAAGTTAAGTTGTTTTTTTTAAGAAAATTGTTTAGTGGCAAGCTTCTGGCATAATTGCAGAAACTTGCCACTAAAGAATTTTCTTTAAAAACTTAACTTAACTTAACTTTTCTGAACTTAGAAATTTTTTTGAACTTAGAAAATTTTTTCAGAAAATATGAACTGATTCAAATATAGAACTTTCCCGAAATTTCATTCCCATTTTAAGATCATAGTGTGGCTTCTAGCACACAAAGTATACAAATGATATCTTTTCATTTCTCCTTGATTTATGGTTTTCAGGCCTTAGGACCTATAGGGAGTCTTGCATGATATACCCAAGGCTTTCAACATATGTTAGGCGGTTCTCGCCTCTTAAGCTCCCTGCAGATTCATTCCTTACTAATCTTTCTTTTAAATGATTCAACATCAGTTATCATGGTATGATTTCATATTAATTCCCAGTTTTAATGATGCTCCTCATGGTCCTGTCTGATCTTGTACTCTATTCCTACTTTTCTATTTCCTTTCCTATACTGATGACTCGACGGTTGACACCCCCTTCTATTTATTTCAAATCTCCCCCTTCTTTTACATCTATAGTTGCCTCTTCACTTCAACTTCCAATTATAGTTATATTTTTTTTTATCTAAAAGTTCCTCGATAATTTTATAATTGGAAAGTTGAAGTGAAGAGATGTAAAAGAAGGGGGAGATTTGAAATGAACAGAAGAAGGGGGGTGTCAACTGTTGAGTCATCAGCATAGGAAATGAAAAAGAAAAGTAGAAATAGAGTACAAGATCAGACAGGACCATGAGGAGCATCATTAAAACTGGGAATTAATAGAAATCATGCCATGACAATTGACAACTGATGTTGAATCATTTAAAAGAAAGATGAGTAAGGAATGAATCTGAAGAGAGCTTAAGAGGTGAGAACCGCCTAACATATCATGTTAAAAGCCTTGGGTATGTCATCCATCATCATGCAAGACTCTCCATAGGTCCTAAGGCCGGCCTGAAAACCATAAATCGAGGAGAAATGAAAATATATAATTTGTATACTTTGTGTGCTAGAAGCCACATTATGATCTTAAAAAGGGAATGAAATTTCATATGATCCAGAAAATGTGAATTAAGAATGAATTTAAAGATCTATAGAAAAAAATACCTGTAAGAGCTATAGTGCAACAGTTAAAAGGTTCTGAATTGCTACTATTTAGAATCATGTGGACATACCCATGCCTTCAATACTAGGGAAAAGTGTTTGTATCATGGCTTTGAGAGCATAGTTCAAAAAGGTCAGGCACAGCAGCTCAAAAATATACCAGTACTTCATCTCAAAATGTAAAGAGTTTTCCCATCTAGGCATCTTGCCATTCTAATGTACATGGATTATTACAATCCCTGGTACCCAATTACAAGTAATCTTAAAATCTTGGGACACATGAGGTAAGTGAAGAAGGATTACCAGAGCCAGGGTTGAATTAGCTACATAAAAAATAAAAATAAAAAAAAATTTAGCCCAATTAAAGTACCAGAAAGTTCATAGGTCTTATTGCATGTCCATTATCATTATAAATTAGGATTATTTTTCTTTTATTGTGAGTTAATATCTTTTATAATATACAGTAATTTTAAAAACACCTATCTAGAAAAATCAGTTGTAGATTTATAATATGTAAAATCAAGAGATTTTAATGGGTTGGATAGAATTGAGTTATTTCTATATCTTAATATTATTAAAAAAAATTTAAGTAATAACTTATCATTTGCCAGACTATTAATGTTTTTACGAATACCGTTTTTCAAATAAATGAAGCTAATATTTTCATATTACACTTACAAGAGTATGCTGCTCATCAATGGAAATTTTCAAGAAAATTAATATAGGCTAATATGCTTCCCATTTCTAAAATATTCATTGCTTCATTAACTAATTAAACAATCATTAGACTTAAATTATTTGTTCTACTAATTAATTATTATTCTTTCTTTTCTTTATCCACCCTTCATTTCCCACAGATGGGAGTAGGGTGTGTAACACACACAGAAATAGAATAATTACTTAAGAAGAGCATGACATAAGTTTAAAGGAAAGCCCCTCATACCTTTTAGTGTGAGCCCTATGCAGCCAAAAATTCACTTTAGTGCTTCACAACACTGCGATGGACCTATAATGAGGTATCCCATCAATATAGGGTTCATCCTATGGGCCAGTCCCACAATCATATCCCCTCGCAAAACCTGCCACTCACTCCTATTATGCACCTTTTTCTCACCTCTGCCAAACTCACATTCCTTTCCTTCAGAACTCCTTTGCTGACTCATCCACTTTTTCTTTAGTGTCACAGCTTTTTGATTCCCAACACACTCATCACAATACATCCGCTTAACCAACCGACCATCATTCATCCTTTCCATATGACCAAAACATCTTTGAATATAAATTTTCAACAGTATACGGACTTATTTTCATTGATGCCTTTTTTCACATTACACAACTCTCTAACACGTTTATTCCTCATTTTATCAATTTTCTTCTCACAGCTAACACACCCATAAGATTGTCTATCGGAACTAGTGTTGGCTGACACACCAAGTGCTGTCAGTGGTGCGGCAAACAAATCCAGTTTCCCAGTGCAGTGCGATTTTAAAAATATAAGCAGTGCAGTGTGCATTGAAACATAGAGGTGCAGTACAACAAAAATGGCTTTTGGTGCAGTGCAGTATGCAAAATTCCGGTGTTTGGCCAACCCAAATCTGAATGGATTGTACCTTAGATCTATGCCTTTTATTACACACCATAGTTTCACTACTATACATTAACACCAGTAACAACATACCCTCATGCAGAACACTAGCATATTGAAGTTCCTTTGCATCCACCAGGGATTTAATTGCACCAGCCAACTTTTTACCATTCACAACTTTCTTTCCTGTTACACTGCATTATCCATTTCCTTTTCATCCAACATATACCCTAAATATTTAAACACTTTACCTACTACCATCACCTAACTCTTATCTACATTTATTTTCAAACCCCCTCCTTTTACACTCTGGCAGGCAAACCTCTCAATCCTCTCAAACTTTCTTCAGATTCGCCACACAAAACCAGATCAGCACATAATAAGCAGGGCACCCTTCCCTCTCTTCCATTCTCCATCAGTATAACATCTTCCCCTACAACCCCTAACTCATTCTTTCAACAACTCATCCATATAAAAATTTAATAGCCATGGAGACATAACACATGCCTACCTCACTCTACTATTATTACTAGACCTTCACTTTTCACTTCATTTATTCTACACATTTTTCACCATCAACATACATACTTTTGATTTCATTCAGAAACCTACCACCAACAATTTATATCACTAACACTTGCCACAGAACTTCCCTTTTAATCCTGTCATACGCCTGTTGCAAGTACATAAAACCTTAATACAAATTTAGTTTTCTTCTCTCTTATTTTCTCAATCATTTGTTTCAATTTACACATCTTTTACCACATCTTCATGCATCTTTTTCTTAGCCAATGAGCTCCTCAGTCGCTCAACACACACACTTTTACAAAAATACCAGGTTGCATCTTCCTTGCAATGCTTAATAAGCTAATTCCCTTATAGTTCCTACAATTCCCCCATCTCTTACTCTTATATAAAGGTGCCTTACTATTACTGCTCTCTTCCATTCCTTCAGGACTATGACCTCCATGAATGCTTGATTACATAACTTCCATATCCAGTCAATTACAATCTCGCCTTCATTTTTTATCGTTTCACCAGTAATTCCACCTATACCTGCTGATATTCCTATCCCCAACCTCCTCACTGATTTAACATCCATTTCATACTTCAACATCTTCAACACAAAATCAATCATACTTTTCACTCTGATACCATCTCTACCTACACAACATTCACTATCACCTCTTCATTACTGCAATGTTATGCAGATTTTCGAAGTGTTCCAACCACACTCTAGTCACAATTCATTTCATCAGTTACGCAAAGCACCATCCCTATTCATTATTCTATCAGATTCCCCTTATTCCTTATATATATATATAATTATATATATATATTATATATATATAATATACTAATTAACTATATATAGTAAGGATATATACTATATATAATATATATAATATATATATATATATTATAAAAGGATTTTTTAGCTTGACCGGGGTGGTTAATTGTTCAAAAAAAGTCGAACAAAATGTAACGGACTAAAAAAGCATCGGAGGAAAAAATAACGGAAGTTATTTGGTGCGTTCCATGAAAGAAAAATGTAACGAGTCCGTTACACCGTTACTCAAAAAACTAGGTTCCGTTAGTAACGGAGTAACGGATCGGCACCTCTGTATATATATATATATATATATAATATAATATAATATATAGTATATATATATATATATATATATATTATATATTATATATTATATATATATATATATATATATAAAATACTATATATACCTATAATATAATAATATCACTATATATATTATATATACCTACTATTTACTTTATCTATATATAAATAGTTGCCAAGTTGCCTAAATTAAGATTAAATATCATATATTATTGGCGGCTTTAGGCAGATATGAGTAAGCAAGAGAATTGCACTCTTCATGTAAAGATGGTGCAACTAAGAGGATGAGGAGAAGGAAAAAGGGTTCAACCCTCAACAAAATGTATGTCTTAGCTTAAAGCCCCAAAGTTTATTAAGAGTCAGCCTTAGAGAATTATGACGAGAAAAACCGCGCGAAATAACAAGGAATATCTAGTAAAAAAAATGTTTGTTGAGACCCTGATATCCCTTTATTATCTACCCCTGGCTGTAGTGAATGTGAAAGACGTATTTTTGGTCATTAAACTATAAGTAATATTAAAAAAAAAGAAGGAGGAGTTGGAAATGAAAGAGCTTACGATGATATTTGTTGGAGTAAAGAAAAGAAAATGAGTGAATTAGAAATATTTAAGGGGTATATGTCGGGCCCGGTAGGAGCAAATGGCTCTTTGCCAGTACCGAAGTAGGCAATCCACACTGAGGGCTGAACCTAACGTGATCTGCTAAATGACACGTGCTTAGTTAGAGATGAGAGTTTAACATATACTCACTTAGTACTTTAACAAAGCCCTGATTGACGCAATTACAGGGCTTTTTTAATGCGCCTTCCGTTAGGAGTAAAGAGTTTCACAGGAACGCATACACAGATGAGCACAGAGTTATGAAAGCAAAACACCTTAATTATGAGAGGTGGTAATCAGCCACCTGCGCACGCTCACACCCGAAGTGTCTAGGTAATAAAGATACTCTAATTTCTGAAATATATGGATGAAGCCTGAAATGTATAATATGGAAACCAGTCTCTGTTTCACCCTTTCCCTTGTTGAATGAGGAAATTCTTCAATAAGTTATATTAACTGAAGAAGTAGAAGTAGTGATAATATTCGCAGGCGTGCTAGTAAATATTAATTTATAATAGTAACATGAAAAAGAATTCTCGTCTCCACAAATAGCTCGATAAGCTCCAATAATGTCAGACAATCGGAAACTCACAAGAGCAATAATAAAAGCAACTAACATCATTTCGCTCGTGGATGATGTGCGCCTTACAATGACTATAATTAGAAATAATAAAATAGTGAGACAATAGAGTGTTATACCTCATATCAAATCTAGAATTGATTAAACTGTATGAGTGGCATCTGCTTTTAAGCTTAGAGATGGTTGTATTATTCCATTGAAAAAATATTACTAATTTTATATACAATAATCAAATAAGAGTTTTCAAATCCACCAGTCAATTGTTCAAAATCATTAATCATATTCAAAATCAAAATTTTTAATCAAAATCAATTGCAGGTTAACAATACTTTGGTTAATGCAGTCTTAAACCCTGTACATTCTATTTTAATCCTTTAAGCCATATCCTAAGTAATTCAGAGGTAGAGCAAGGATTGGAAAACATGTTCAAATTGGAGTCCTTAGGTATTGAAAGTATGCATAATAATAAATCTGAAAATGATTTGAAACAGATCGAAAAATTCAAAGGTGGTATAGAGTTCAAAGACGGAAAATATCATATAGATCTTCCATGGATTGAAGATAAACTTCCCTTGTTGCCATCAAACTATAACATCTCTCTTGCAGTACTTAATAGAGTTCATGAAAATTTAGAAAGAAAAGATTTAGTTAAAGCCTATGATGATGTCTTTCAGCAACAATTAGCTGATGGTATTTTTGAAGAGTTCAGAGTATCTCCCTCCGAGTATAAACTATTAATATTCTGGTTCTCACACACCTGGTATCAAAACTGATGAACAAGTATCAACAAAGTTCAGGCCTGTGTTTAACTGTTTTCTTAAAACTAACTCTTTACCATCTCTAAATGAGGCAGCCTTTACTGGACCAGATCTTATGTCTTCCTTATTAGGACATTTATTCCGGTTCAGGTAAAATCAGTTTGTTATGCTAGCTGATATAAAGCAAGCCTTCCTTCAGATTAAGTTAAAATCTATCGAAGACCGCAATCGCTTTTGCTTTTTTTGGTATAATGTCAGTTAAAAGGCTTATCGATTTACTCAACCATAGTTTTTGGTTTCACATCCTCACTTTTTCATCCCCAATTATATCATCATCAAGCATCATGCTCAGTCATATGAGGATGATGCATGTACTCAGATTCTATGACAATTTTTTTGTAGATAATTTAATTATTAGTGGCAATGATCTACAACATTTAAAAGAACTTTATCTGAATGCAACAAAAGAATGGAAGATGGTGTTTTCCATCTTAGAAGTTGACTCTAATAATGATCAATTAAGAGCTGTAATGGAAGGAAGAGTGTAGAAAGTTAACATCAAGGAATCAGAAGATAAGTTCTTGGATATCTTTTTTAATCCTCTATACAGATAAGTTTAAAAAACTATCAACATTTCAATTAATGCTGATGCAAATACCAAAAGATGTTGTTATCAGCTGTGTCCAAGGTTTTGATCCTTTAAATATCTTTTTACCCGTAATAAAATGCTCATAATTAGGAAATTATGGCAATTAGGTCTCAATTGCGGATGAAAGGGTCCCTGCCCTGTTTTAGGTTCCTGTCTTCTCATGTTCAGATTTAAAATAAAATTACATATTATTGAAATTGAGGGTGTGCTTTCTCACCTTCTCCCTCAAACTCTTTATTTGTATTTTGGATGCTCATCCTCTTGTTATGGTGTTTGCAGTTTTTATAGTATAGGTCAAAGGTTCTAGTTTAATCATTTCAAAAGGCAGGTGGCCCCCTTCAAATCTAGGCTTTGCCCTCTTTAGAGTTGTTATCTGGTTTTTATTTTTCAAATGTATTCAAATCAATATTATCAGGATTTCCTAATATTCAGTTCAAAAACATAAAGGTCTCTGTAGATGCTCAAATTGTCCTTTCATGGCTCCTGTCTGGGAAGGCAAAAATAAAAATATTTTTGTAAACAATAGGCTCAAAGAAATTTATCAAATCAAAAATCAAGTTGAGCAAGAGTACAAAGTATCCATTTCTTATGCTTACATCAATACTGCTGAAACCCAGCAGATCTGATTACCAGAGGTGTTACAACCTCTACTTTTCTTCCAAAATTGCCATTATGGCTAAAGGTCCTTCTTGGATTCTTCTAGATCAATCTCAATGGCCTATATAGTAACTTAAATGTGTTCTGAGGCCAATAAGGAAAGACTTACAATTGTAACACATCTGTGTGTTGCTTTTTCTCAGTCTTGTTTACCATTTAAAGATTACTAAGTGTTGCATAGGCCTTTATAATACTTCCAAAAATATTTCAAATTCATTAGCAGGAGTAAAAGGCTGGATGAAGATTGTGATCAGAAAGCCCAACTCTATTGGTTGAAGATAATGCAGCAGCATTGTTTTTCTAAGGAGATATTATTTCTCCAAAATCCTAAAAAGGATGAAATTCCACTGCTGGTCAATCAACTTAACTTATTCATAGATGATAAAGGCCTAATCCGATCCAAAGGGAGAATTGCCAAGACACTTTTATTTAATGATGATGTGATAAATCAATTCTTCTTGGCAAGGATTATCATCTCACTAGATTAATCATAAGAGACTTTCATTCTAGATGTCAACATTGGTGTTCAAAACACTATCAATTTCATCAGAGCTCATGGCTTCTGGATTACCCAGGCGCTGTAAAGAATGTTTTGTTAGACTGTATAGTATGCAAAAATAACAGTATACCCTTTAAATATCCACAAATGACTAATCTTCCTCATCATAGAATTGTTAATTTGTGCGTCCTTTTTGAGCATACTGGCGATGGACCTTTTAACAGGGCATTATCGTTGTAAAAGATTATGATATGGAATTCAAAAAATGTCATCTTAATTTCACCTGCCTTAATATCAGAGCTATTCATGTTGATGTCCTTCCAGATATGTCCACTGAATCCTTTTTACTTTCATTCCAACGTTTCACAAATATATATGGCATACCATCCAATTTGTACTCAGATAATGCCAGGAATTTCAAACAAGGTGGAAATATACTGTTAGAATCTTTGTCTTCAAATATGTTCTCCGAACATATG
This sequence comes from Trachelipus rathkii, assembly GCA_015478945.1. NCBI lineage: Eukaryota > Metazoa > Arthropoda > Malacostraca > Isopoda > Trachelipodidae > Trachelipus > Trachelipus rathkii. The sequence continues at coordinate 6,498 of JABUQX010011066.1, read as the reverse complement.
CGTATCAATAACATCAAACATTACAAGATTCCAATCTATTCCAGTTGGGTGGGATCAGTTTGGGAGAGAATGATACGGACAGTTAAGGGATGTCTCTATAAAACTTTAGGTAAAGCAACCTTAACCTACTTTCAACTGTTAACAAGTATTTCAATATCACCAATGTTATCAATTCAAGACCTTTAACCTAGTAGGTCATTAGATAATGATTTGGAAGTTATTGCTCCAAATTCCTTTTTGAATCCTTATGGCAATTCAAACCTCATATTCAATGAAGTTTCCACTCCCATATGGAAACAACTTCCTTTCTCACAACAAGACAGCCATAACTCTAACTTCTCAAGGAAGAGTTTTAGAGACTTTCAGGAAATTATGGTATGAGTCTTTCCTATTAAATTTGCGCCAGACAAGTAGAAATCTCTATCAGTCAGAGTGGACCAACATAATTAAGGTTGGAGATATAGTTCTGATACACACACCTAACAAGCCTAGACCCTTCTGGCTTTTGGGCAGAGTTCTGGAAGTCATTGTTGGTGATGACAATAAGATCAGGTGTGTGTTATTAAAAAGGGGAGATGGACAAACCTGTCATCATTCTATTTGTCAACTCTACCCATTGGAGTTATCTATTACCCACTCTGTCTCCAATGCTCCAGTTCTCCAATTCAGATGGTCAAAACAATGAAAATACAGATCAATCCCTCAAATTCAAATTCAGTTATTCAAAGTAATAGTGATACTGCTATTGTAGATGTACAACCTTCAACTTCAGGTATAAATTCACCTCAACTTGACTCTCAACAAAATCAAATTTCTCAGCTTAATTCAGTCAAAGAAAGACCTATTAGACAGGCTGCTGTGTGTCAAGAATTCCTTCGCAGTTAATTTATTCTGATTATAAAAAATTTTAATTCTTTTTAATTGCAATGGTTTTCATTTGCAACTCTTCAGTGGGAGGATATAAAAAACTATTAATTACTTCCACATTATGTGTGGGGATATTTTGTTTATTATTAGTTTTTATTTAGGATTAGAAACTAGTAGTTTATATGGCTACAGTATATCAGTTTATGGTATTTATATTTTTGTCCTTGGATATAATTCACCAGAATTTTCACTAAAAAAAGACTTACTTCAATTTCAACAGCGGTCCTATTTAATCGTGCTTGTAAAGTCAAAATATTAAATCAAAAATGTAAGATGTTAGGAGGTAAATTGTAATTTTCCCTTTCTCAACCTTTATCAATCTACTTCTATTCTCTTTATCTCTTACTCACCAATTCAATTTAACCTAATAAGTTAGTTAGTTATAATTTAATAAAGCCAAAAGGCCGAGTTATCTTAAAAAACTATCAGAGCTTCTCAAGGACCAAAATAGTCTTTGAATAACCAACAAACCCAAGGTAATGCTTATGTTGTTACACAGAAAAAAAAAATTATATTATAAATTGAGAAAGAAAATAATAAAGAAGGAAAAATAATCATGGCTAGAACCTCATATCCTTTCAACAATATCTCGGGAGTTATTGCAAATGGGATATTTGGATCCACCTCAGGGTTTCTTGATATTTACTTAAATGCTACTGGCCTTTTATTTATAAGCATTTTTGCTTCCTATAAAAACTATCATATACTTCCACATATATCTCTTCTGTTTTGTTTTATTTTAGCATTTTGATGTAGGATATAAAAACTCTTATATGCTTCCGCATATATTTCACACAATGTTTTAGTAGATTTTGTACTTTGCCACTATTGGCAAAAAGGCTCTTCATTTGTCAAAAAAACGATTCTAGCGTGTGCACGGGTTCAAAATCAAAATTTATTATCAAAAATGTTAATACTCAAAAGAAGGTAAATTTTAATTTTCATTTCCTACTATTTCAATCTTTCTATATTCTCTTTGCCTTCTACTAATCAATTTAACTACTAAGTTTAAGTAAGTGCTATTAACTACAGCCTACAAGCAGAGTTACTTAGGTCTTATAAGAACTATTAAGAGCATCAATCTTTGAAAAAAACAAACTCAAAGGTAAGACCCTATAGACTCAATTTTTTCAATTATTTTTTATTTATTATAATTTTCAAAGATTGTTGTTTCTAAATTTAATCTGCTTTAGAGGAGGGTCCAATATTTGCTTCGAGCTGAGCCCAATTTTCACCCCCCCCCCTATAAATGGACATAAAATTCTTAATTTTCAGGCAAGTTTGATGGGGAAAAAAGCAAACCGCAGCTTTTTCTGACGTCTAAAACCTTGTTTTCGAGTGTTTTTCTGTGTCTGTAGTCATTGTTTTGGTATTTTCATATTTTCAAAGCCTATGTTTTTGACATTTTAAGCTTCCCAACTCCTACAATTTTTTTCAAAATGACTTCAAACTTGAAATATGCATAGATGGGTCCATTACCTTCAAAATACACGAAATAGTTTTTCGATTTTTTTTTGAAATTTGCGCTCAGCAATGTCAAAATTCAAGCCCCAATTTTTTTGTTTTTTAAAATGAAAAATTTCGATAATTTTTTCCCCTGTGCTCATGCGATCAGGATGAAATTTTCAGAGCATATGTAGTCAAGGGAGATGAACATTTTTATACTTAGATAATTTCTTTGTATATGCAGTAGTTTTGAATTTAATTGTTCTTGGAACAAATTTAAAAAAAAAAAATAATTTGGAATTTTTATAAAAAATTTCTTTTAAGTGTGCAAAAAGAAAATATCTAAGTAAAAAAGATGTATCTCACCCGACAATACAAGCCCTGAAAATTATATGTTGATTGGACAAGTAAAAAAAATATATCAATATTTCACTTTTCCCCCAAATTTTTTTTTTTTTTTATTTTTTTTTTTTGAAAAGTGAAATATTGATATATATTTTTTTCTACTTGTCCGATCAACATCAAATTTTTAGTGCTTGTATTGTCGGGTGAGATACATCTTTTTTACTTAGATAATTTTTTTGTATACTCAAAAGAATTTTTTTTAAAATTTTCACAAAATAGCAAAACATCGTCTGTTCTCCCTAAATTCAAGTTACATCTACATGACAAACATTTCACTCTCTCTCCTATGATTATATTCCAATATTAATTACAATTCAACATAAACACCCCACACACACAAACACATCTTTTTAAAAAACATACACCAACTACAAGAAAATGAACTGGCTAGCTTACACTGAATTTATAAAACTAGAACTACAATTTTTCCAAATAGCTGACTTTCCGTCTGTAGACAAAGCAGCCTAACACTAAACAAAATTTACCAAAAACATCCCAAAATTACATCCATCAAGACTGCCGTAAACATTATAATTCCAATTTTTACCTGAAATAGACACTTACTACTCTTTTTGGGGCAGCACCCACTTTCAACTAGTTGTATTGCCCATCCCCCCCTCCATTTGGGAGAGGCGGGAATGTGAATAAATTTTATTAAACATGGATTATAAAATAATTTTACTAAAAAATGCAGAGTATAAGATTTAAAAAATTATGTAGGAAAAATGAAAATGACTAAAATTGTTAATTTACATTCATTGGAAATTAATGACATCCTTGTGCTTGATGAGATCTTGCGAGATTTTCTATATCAGGTTCAATGCTGGTCAAGTGAAGTCGCGTCTCTTCTTTAACTACTTACAAATTTATTTCGCTATTTGGTAAGAATTTGCAAAGCTGCACTGAATCCTTTCTCCCTTATGTATGAAGAAAGAAAATCAAATAAGAGTAATTTCATTACCTGCCAAAGTTTAGGATACTTTTTTTTTTGTTTTTTTACAGTTGTCACCACCACTCACGGGCAGAGCCCTATTCAAGGAAGGGGTGTTGCACGCCTCAGAAGTCAAAAACTAAAGTAAATACGCAGATTGCAGCACAGACGCAGGCTTTGGAGAGGGAGATAAATTCAGCAGGAAACAAAGAAGAGGAAGAGAATTTCCACAGAACAGAGGTGGCAGGAAAGAAGGAAGCACCCCAGCGAACTAGCCTGGAGTTACCAATATCAACCCAAAACTCATGTGCAGACACAGCACCACTAGTGCTACGAGGGCGACGTAAAGGTGGTGGTACGCGAGGCAAATAATAAGTTCCCTCGAGGACCTGCCGTTGCGGAGGTACCCTATTAGAAAGAGATAAAAAGCACCAAACACGCTCCGCAAAGATAGAAGGGTCAAGTGAACTGGAAAGTACAGAACAGTTTATAAGCCTTTTGGCCTTTGACTCGACCCTATCCCCAAAAGCCGGGTGAAACCAGAGCCCCCCCCCCCCCAAATATGAGAGCAGTACCCCATATACAAGGGCGGATGAGGCCTTTTGTATAGCTGGAGTAACGAGAAGAGAAAAAAAAGTCTCGCAGTCTAAACAGAACTCCCAGTTTCTTTGAGGCCGCCCTAGCAACCGTTGTTATGTGAGGTTTCCAAGGACTTTTTTTGTTTATGTTAAGGCCAAGGATGTTTATATTGTCAACAGGAGAGACGAGATAACCGTCGAAAGAGATAGGAAAGTTAGAAGGTGTCTTAGAGAGGGAGATTTGCAGAAGTTGAGTTTTTATTTAAGAATTGAATTTCACAAGGATTCAGACGACCCCACCCGGAAATTCTATCCAGATCAGCGAGAATAGAATCGGAAAGATTAAGACGAGAGGCAATTCTAGAAGCAATTTTTGTCCAATAACCTTCATAACCAAGCTGCTTAACATGTACTTTAGATTTGGGATAATTTTGTATGTCAATAATTTCTTCATATAACTTTTGGTGAGCAGAAGAGTCATCAGAAAGAAATAGATTTAAGGCCCAATCAGGTATTTCAAGATCACAAAGATCTAAAAATCTGGTCATAGATTCTTCTTTCAGAGTCTGCAGGTGAGAACAATAGCATTCAATATCTCTATCTAAAATCAAATCACTTTCATTGTTTTCTATAATTTGTAGGCTTGGGAACTGAAGAAAATCATTTTTCGCCACGCTTTCTTTATTGAATAATAATTTGATGATAAAAGAATTTATACTTCCCTTAATGGGATTTATATTATTTCCTTTCGACTTAATAAGGTTTATATTATTTCCCTAGAATTTTATATTAATCTCACTTAGTTTAGTGAAAATATCTGAAAGATATTTATTTTGCATCAGATGGGATACTTTTACAACTTAATAACTGTCGCCCAGATATAAAATTTACTTTTGAGAAGGAGGATGAAAGAAAACTACCATTTCTTGATATTTTATTAATTAGAAGTTGCAACAATAGATTAACTTTTGACATTCTTAGAAAAAAGACACATGCGAACAATTATGTACACTGGTTGTTTTCTCATGAGACATATAGAATATGGTATAATTGAGGGTTTCTTTCTGGGAGCTTTCAGAATCTGCAGCCCTTGTTATATTGACCAAGAAATTGAACATATTAAGAGTGTTTTCAAAGGTCTGGGCTATCCTAGGAATTTCATCTCTAAAACATTGACAGCGGCAAAGAGAAAGTTCTACACTCCTACAACTCTAACCGCTCCTGAAAATAAAATAGTTTTAAAGATAACAGACAAAATAAAGGGAATAAAGGAAAATACACCAAAGGAATTTATGCTGGTGCATACCAAATCAAACACGACAAAATGATTCTTATGTAAAACTAGATTTAATGAAAAGGAAAATAATCAAGGTTGTGTCTAACAAAGATTTCCGTGCTAGAGATTATCCCTCTGTATACCTTTGGGGAAGACTAATGAATTTTCAAGAGGAATATCAGCACACTTACGCACTTAAAACAGGCGACCAGGCATCATCCTTACATAAGCACAGAGTGGAGTTCGAGGATAAAATAGGCCTTCCCACTATGACTTTGTTATACCCTGATTCTGATACTAACGGGAGACAGTTGAAAGAGGCCTTCTTTATCAAAAATGTTTGTAATTTTAATAGTCTTTCAGAGCAATCTCATGATATTTCTAATATTTATTGTTAAATATTTGTTAAATTTTTCTAAATTTTTCAAAAATATTAATACAAAACTTGAAAATGATTTGACAACCTACTAACATATTATTTTTATTATATTATTATTTATTATCATTATTATTAATTATATATTATTATTATTATTATTATTATTATTATTTTATATATTATTTAATTATTATTATATTATTATTATGTATTATTATATTATTATTATTATATTATTATTATTATTATGTATTTTTCGCTACATTTAGTTTTGGGCCATAAAAGAGAGAAAATAATAGTTTTCTCGAAAAGTAGCCCGGTTTTATAAAAAGTTTTTAATTATTTGGTTTTTTTTGTCAGTCCATATATTACAGCACGGTTTATAGTGTTTTATTCATATATTATTATAATATATATATATATTATATATATATATATATATATATATATATATTATATATATGATATATAGATATATATATATATATATATATTTATATATTATATATATATAATAATATAAATATATACATATATTAGAAAGGATCCTCAATAC
>JABUQX010011065.1:25000-28146 GCA_015478945.1 Trachelipus rathkii | reverse complement strand
ATCTTCTCTCCCTTTACTAAATATTCCGGCACAAGACTTTACCTCTACATACACAGTTCACTGAACTTTGCTCTCTCCTATTCCCATCTTGTTGATCTAAAACGCATGTATTCTGACTGTCTCCCAGCATATTGCGAGATAATTCTGACCTTCTCTCTGCGTTTCAGCATACCATCACAAACTTCCTTTACACTACACTCTTTATCTTTCCTCACTTTGAGACATCGCATCTTATTTCATAATAACTTCACGCACCCTTCCATAACTTTTCTGTGCAGTTAGACTCTGCGAGCTTCTCCCACAACTACTGTCTTTTCCTTGATGGAACTTTGTATGTGAGGGGTTACATCACTTCTCCGTAACTCACCACACTCATTAGTACGATCTGTCTTGTCAGACCAATATGTACTTTCTTCAATTGATGTCTCTGGGACACCCGGTACTTCTGTACCTTCTTCAACATCTATTAGTGGTTTTATAAGGACTTCAACTTCTTCTTTTCTTGTAACTTCTTCACCCTTAGATGAACATTGGGACCCTGTGATCACGTTTAGTGATGGCTCCGCGGATGGTTCGACGTCTCTTTTCTCAACGTCCAAAGACTGTGGTACGGACGGTTTCCCTCTGTAAAATTCTTCTCTCTCCAAACTCGCCATTCCATTACTATGATTGGTTTGATCAGATTCTTCATAAGAATCTTCCTCAGCGTTCTCGGCGATGGGGAATAGCAAACTTCTATGGTTATGCTCGTCTTCTACTTTACGAAGACCTCGACACTCAGTCGACTCCCACGCGAGGTTAGGCTGACTCAGGGGCAATGCACCTTTGACATTCCCAATGACTAAATCATAGACGACTTCCGGCAGCACTGCTGCGGTCGTCCCACGTAATAAGGGGTATCCACATCTATACTTGCGAGAGGAGCTTCTATCACCGTACCGTCCAGCAATCTTATTTTCATGTTGTCTCCCACATAACACCTCTTCGGTACGAATTTCTTTCGCACTACGACAACGTTACACCCGGTATCACGGAGGGTTTTGACTTGATAGCCATTCACCGTCCCATAAGTCACAGGTAGGTGTGACACTCTGTCATTTTCCACCTTCTCTATTTCATTCAGGAGATTCGGCTCTTCACCTGAAACATTCAGGACTTTACTGCCGCTTGAGGACTCCGGATGCTCCGTGTTCTTTTCTTCCTCTTTCTGTCGCCTGAACTATCTGTCCTCTTCCACTGTTTTGTTTAAGGTATGGAGCTCTACATCTCTTGGAGATGCCTCTCCTTGAACTGAAGCACGTATCACCACCTGGGCTCACTGCTACTACGACGCACCCCTTCTGTCGCCGCTCCTCCACCGATCTTCTTTCATTTCGTTACCCTCGACGTACGTTGGTCACTGCTTTTATGATTACTTCGTCGAGTAACCACCGCCTCTCGATCTAAAATTATTATTGTTGCTTGATGACTCCTTATCGCGTGATTGTGATTTCGCTGTGTGACTGTTTGTTTGCGAGTTTTAAACCGATGAGAGTTCCATGTATCCCTCAGAAGGCTATCTATGACTTCTTAAGTATCTCTTTCTTTGTCTCCCGTCAGGTAGGTTGCATGTTCTTTGGGACAGTATTTAAATACTTATCCACTGAGAAAAACTCAACGAGATCATCTGGTGTCAGTGTTACATTTGCTGCAGTAATCCACTTTTTCAGAGCTTCAATAATCTTCTGTAAGTACACCCTAGGATTGTCATCCTCGGTAGGACTCATGGTCTTGTACTTAGCACAGTACCCACTTTCAGTGAGACCGTACCTCTCCAACAAAGCTCTTTTTAGGCCTTCATAATTCTTCATCTGCGACAGGCAAATTGTTGAACACATTGACAGCCTTACTTGTCAAGAAACACCCTAAAACAAATGCTCGCTTTTCCATAGGGATGTCGTTCGCCTCCGCTTGTTTCTCGAACATTAACAAGTATTCTTCTATATCATTTTTCCTCTCATCGAAGAATGGAAGTTTCAACTTCGGGTACTTGCTGGCGTAAGAAGTGCTGTGGCTGCTCTGCGTGCTTTGTGAAGCTATTGCTGCGTCATGCTGACGCTGTTTATCTTCGGCATCAAGCTTCATCTGTAGCATTCTTTCTTCTGCTTCTCTTGCATCTTTTTCTGCCTCCAACTTAACTCTTTGGGCTTCAGCTTCGATCTTAGCTTTCTCTATTCCCGCTTCAGCCTCAAGCTTAGCTTTTTCTCTTTCATCTTCAAGCTTAGCTTTCTCCCTTTCAGCTTCAAGCTTAGCTTTTTCTTTTTCACTTCAAGCTTAGCTTTCTCCCTTTCAGCTTCAAGCGCTAACTTCTTCTCCTCTAAAGCAGCAGCTATCTTCTGTTGCTCAATCTCCGCTTCCTTAGCTAACTTTTGTTGCTCGAGCGCGGCTTCTTGAGCCATTCTATCTTTTAATGCAGCAGCGAGTTCCTTACCCGATAAACCCATTGATTTACACATTTCTACAAACTCAGCATTAGAAGTAGCCATTGTTATAATTGTTGTATACAAAACAAATTATAAAATATAACGTTCACTAACAAAGTCACTTCTTGACGCACGAATCACAAATCACGTTTTCTACCAAAATTCTAAAATTTGACTCCTACTGATAACGCAGGAAAACATTTTAACCGCAAAATTAACAAATGTATATAAATATATATATATATAATATATATAATATATACTTATATATATATATATATATATATATATATATATATATAAATATATATATTATAAATATATATATATATATATATGTATATATATATATTATATATTATATATATATATAATAATATATATATAAATATATATATATATTATATATAATATATATACTGTTTAAACAAACTGTGGTAAAATTGCCAAAATCTTGCGGGAATAGTGTTTCGCCCCAAACACAAACTAAAGTGAAAAACGCGAATTTCGAAATCAACTATTTCGCTTCGCTCAATTTGCTAAATTTTACTTGCCCTATCTAAAACAATATTCAATAAATTATATATATTAAAATATAATATAATATATATATATAATAGTATATAATTTTATATATATATATATATATTTATAAAAGTATATAAATATAAAGTATTAAATTAT
>JABUQX010011065.1:12500-15000 GCA_015478945.1 Trachelipus rathkii | reverse complement strand
TGTTGAGATACTCATTTAGTCAGAAAAATTAGACAGAAAAATTAATCACAAGAATGGAAGACGTCGCTTAAAGATACTCTCTCCAGAACTCCTTCCTTCAAACTTCAAATTACAAGAAAACGCAGCTTCAGCAATGGATTCAAATCGAGAAATGCCCCACTCCGAATCTCATCATCAAGAATTACCGAAAGAAAATTGACAAGGGATCAATTTCAGAAAAGCCACGACTCCTGTATACACTACTTATAAAGAAAAAGAGATCTCAACAGTCGCGAATTTTATTACCATTATGTTGAATAAATACTTCATTTAAAATATGGATATTTAGATTTTCATAAGTTTTACCCTATATAATTGGTGAACCCGGAGAAAACACCCAGAACTTTAATCAGCGCCTTAGTGTAAACCGACTATTGGATCTTCCCCTTATGTTGAATAAATACATCATTTAAAATAAGGATTTTTAAATTTCCATTATCATCTTATATAGACATTCTTCAAATGTATCTATAAGGATGTGTACTCATATTATTATATATATATATCTAAAATAATTTAAAGTATATATTTTTACATAAAATTTATATATATATTTTAAATTTTAATTTTAATATATATTTATAAATTAATAATTATTTATATTATATATAAAATTTCTTATTTTTAATAATTATATTATATATATTATATATAATATAGTTTATATATATATATATATATATATATATATATATATTATATAATATATATATATATATATATATATATATATATAGTATATATATATATATATATATATATATATATTATATATATTTATATATATATATTTCGCCTTCAGTACTTCAACTGTTCTTTCGTTCTTTTATTTTTGTTTTTCATGGCTGTCATGTACGTAGCTTGTAAAGACCAAGTTAATGGCCTTTAATGCTTCCTCGACGTGAATTGGAGGAGTTCACTTTCCGAATAATCACTATGCAACACAATTTTTTGTCTTTGGAAAACAACTGTAATTTCCTATTATCTTACACCCAGATGGTATAAAAAATGGTTAAATTTCTCCAAACTTTGGTTTTGTTACCAGAATAATGATATTTCACAAATTTACCAATCCCGATATAAAACAAATTGGTGAATATAATCATTTTCGGTTACACAAAGTAGAAAAAACGACATGTAACTCAAAAGTAGCATTTATTTATTCTTCGTTTATATAACAGACACCTCAAAATATTTACTAGTGAAAAGTTTTTCTGGATTAACGTTATACGGTAAGTTGCTTTCACGATATGAACAAACAAATAAAGTCTCCAATCATGTTTTCTCATGATCCTTGGCAGCGGCGCTCAAAATCCAGAATATCCTAGTGAAATCACTCGCCATGCTCCTCTGAGTACGCCTCCATGTTCTCCTTAAACTTAGCAAGATGAGCATCAAAGATTTGGATTTTGAGGGACATCCTGAAACCCATTTTGCCGTATTCCTGACCAAGTCCAACAGCACTCCTCATGATTTTTCGCCCTTGTGATCCCAAGGAAGCCACAAACCACAGCAGCAAAGTTGTTCCGAACTGCTTTTTCTGTCTTAGTAAACTTCTTCGGGAATTCATTGCACTCTATGATCATTTTTATTTGTGGGCCGAAGAAGACACCGGCTCTGACATTTGCCTCATACAGCTTAGAAAAGAAACCTTGCAGGTAGATGAAGGCTCAAAACTCCTTATCTAGGGCTGTGACAAACTGTTTCATGAGGCCAAATTTTATGTGTAGTGGAAGAAGCAATATTTTCTGAGGCTCTAACAGAGGCTTCCATTTGACATGGTTTCTCCCTACACTGAACTCCGTCCACTGTGGCCAATCAAGCCTTTGATAGTGTTCCGCAGAGCCCTGCTGTCCCAGAGACAAAGGTAACATGAAAACTTGGTAAAGCCGCCTTGGAGACCCATCAGGTAGGCCACCATTTTGAAATCTCCTATAAATTTTCAATTGTGTTCTTCATATTTCAAGGCACTTAGCAATAGCTTTATGCTGCTGTGTTCCTTTTTGAGCTGCAACGAGTGAGCCAAGGGAAAAGATGGATACATGTTCCCGTTATGATGTAGCAAAACTTTGAGACTCTTCGATGAGCTATTAATTAAGAGGCGCCACTCGCAGGGGTTACAGACAATTCCAAGTCCCTCAAACAAACATGTCACATTGTGGCAAAAGCAAGGCCCATCTTGACTGGTGAAAAAAGTTGAAAAAGAGTGATGAAGCTTTCTCTAACTTGTGACTTTCACACTCTCATATAACAAACTCCACAGCTTGAGTCTCGACGGCAAAAACTCGGCATTGGACTTTGTGAGATCAAGATTTCTGATCAAGTCGTTGATGTCTTTTGGTTGGGGAAATATGGTTCTCTCTTCTCAGATACCCTACATTCAGGATCAACGACTTCATCGTCTTTTGATTTGCTGCCTTATCCTGAAGATGGTCGTCTTCCCTTTGAAGGAATGGATACA
>JABUQX010011065.1:0-2500 GCA_015478945.1 Trachelipus rathkii | reverse complement strand
TCGAAAAAAATCATACCGTCTCGGCTCCGACCCTACGGACTCCGACTCTGACTTCGGATCGGATCCGGATCCGGCATCCGACTAAGGATATCTGCTACTATTTGAGAATATGTTCAGCACATCTTCTGCCAATAAATTTTTCAAATCTAAAAAAAAATTATATTTCATTGAAGAAAAAAAATATACCCAGCGCTCCGCGCTCCGGCTCCGCGTTCCGCGCTCCGGCTCCGGGGCTTCGGCTCCGGCCTCCGGCTCCATTTATTTGAACTCAGTAAAATCAAACAAAGAATGAGCTAGAGGTTGAGAATATGAAAAAAAAATTAGATTTTCTCTAATTATAAATAAAACATTTTTTGATCCTAAACCTGGAATTGCAATTTTGACTGGAATTGAAATTTTTTAGTTCGACACCTCTCTAAATAAATTTCTGTATCTAAAAAAACTATTTAGCAATTTTTAAAAAATAATTACACTATGATGTTCAGGAGGAATTTTTCTACTAATTTAGATAATAAAAAAAAAATGTGAAAATTTTGATTTTGCCTTCAAAAAGTAGGGGGTCTAGTTATGAAGTCTCCCCTTAATATAAAGATGAAAAGGAAGACAAACACCAAGGAGAGTGCCATAGTATATTAGCTAAGCGCATCATCAGCTATAAGTAAATAATAAATTGTAAAAGAACAATGTCCACAATATTTACGATTATATAAAATATATAAAATATATAGAAAAGTAAAATATATAAAAATTACAAAAAACTACAAACAAAACAAATAATATTTACAAAAATTAAATTATTATTAACCTCGTTTTACTAACCTTACATACTGGATGGACCATAAGAATGAATAAACAAGATTAAATCCGAGCACTATTTATACCTAAATTATACATAAATTGGTTGGTTGTTTGGGACTTATTAAACTTAAAAATCAGTATTTATAACAGTATAATAAAATGAAAATTATAAAAGACATTTAAAATGAAAATTATTACAATTAAAATAAATTAAGTTTGATTGAAGATAAATCAGAGTTGAGTTTAGGCTCCAATTCATGAATGTAGACGCTCTCCAAGATTTTCCTGTCGCGAGTATCAGTGACGGAGGCAAGAATCGAGAAGTCGTTTGTCGTGATGGGATGATCTTTTTCGTGGCTATGGCTACGTATGGATGAAAATTCAGGTAATGATAGAGGAAGATTGGTACGGAAAGAAAAACCCTTGTGTTTGGCAATCCTGATGCAAAGTTGTAGGCCTGTTTGACCTACATAGCGTGCATTACAGCCAGCACACTTATACAAGTAGACTATCGAGGAGTGCAACTCTTTAGGGATTAAATCTTTGAACCTGAAAAAGTTACTAATTTTGAAATTATTAGTAGGAATAAAAATAAAGGTGGCAAATGGGAAGTGTCTCGTTAATATAGGTCTGAGGGTTCTAATAAGGGTGTCGGTGAATCGACCTGTGTAAGGAATCTTCAGGTAAATTTTCTGTTTAGGGACATCAAAAGTGGGAGTATTTGGTCTAAAATGGTTCTCAAGGAAGTTAAATATGATTCTATCAACAAGGTATGAAGGAAAGAGATTAAAATTAGCGAAGCTTCTTAAATATTGGAGTTCTGAATGAAAAGAAATCCAGGAGGAACATACCTTAAAGGCCCGGTTTATTCTGCCTGTAAAGCCGGACAATTTAAACTTATCCGGAAGAAAGCTGAAGAAGTGAGTGCCTAATTAGGGTGGAGGTCGGCTTGCGGTAAATCTGTGTTGAAAAAGAACCATTAGTGCGAGAGACGCCAACATCAGAAACGGAACGAATCCATCCCACTCAGGCATCCCATGGAAATTTGATATTTATGTTTGCTATTAAGAGAAAATTTGAAAAAATAAGTCGCGGCATGTTTCTTTGGTAAAAAAAAAAAAAAACAAGCCATCGACAAATCTTTTGCTTGGAAAAAGGCGGTGGGGGGGGGGGGGGGGGGATTTTTTCGAGCCAATATTGTTCATGATACAGCAGGAAGGCGTTGCGAAAGAGCGACCCAGAGGTGAACCATAGCACACCATCAATCTGTTGATAAAGGAGGTTATTAAACAGAAAAATAGAATCTGAGGTGGCTTAATGCATAAATTTTGGTAAATTGTCTTCCTTATTTGAGACCTGCCTATACATTCTTGGTTAGTAACAAAAGTATTGGAAAACTGTGATTTCATGGGTTCGGCGAACAGAAACTAGTAAAAAAAGACTGTCATATCAAAACTCACCATAAAGGCTCTGAGGGAGTTGAAAGAGATGGTGGAGGAAGAAAGTAAATATAATATACACGTAGAAATTATCAAAACAAAGAAATAACTATGATATTTTAGTATGGATAGTTGCGTTGTGGGTATATTAGGCATAGATAGTCGTAAAGAAAAATATAATCAAATAATAGATATTATGGCTAACATAAAAAATTTCAAGAAAGTAAATAAGACTGCTAAGATATAGTGTGAGCTGGAGCGAT
>JABUQX010011064.1:107500-115000 GCA_015478945.1 Trachelipus rathkii | reverse complement strand
CTTTTCTTTACAAAAAATTCTATCGCAAAAATCAAAGCCTTACACAATATTTGCCTAGGTTGTATAAAGTATGGAAAAGTGGTAGAAAATTTAGTAAACGTACGTATCTAGGATCTGTGGTCAATTCTTCTTTTGTGTGTTTTTATTTTACAGAAAAAAGTAAAAACTAAAATTTCTCAAAATATCACTCGTGTACTTTATCGTTCGTTTTTGTGATTAAAAAAAAAAGTTATTTAATTTAACTTTCTATTGTTTCAATAATTAACTACCAAAAAAGAAAAAAAATTCAACATAGTGAACGCTATGAGCGTTTGTCCATGTGTTTCCAGTTTAGTTAAGTTTTAAAAATAAAATCGGCTTAAGCTTAACTGGAAGCGGGAGCATTGTACGAGGTATCACCATATTATCTAAGCAATCACGTATAAATTTTAATTGTAACTTTTTAGTGTGTCCTAATATCATTTTTGAACGATATCGAAGAAATAATTTGCGAAGGTTAAAATCTAACACAGTTACACCGGGCATTTTTTTATAGTATAGATTTTACCAAACTTTAAAACGTTTGCAAATATTTACTAAGGTTTGATTGCCCTTTAATTAATTCAACTATTCATTAAAACTTTTTAATTAAAACATATTAAAATATTTCACAAAACAATTTAATTAATTTGACATTGCTATATAACAATAATATAATGCCCAAAATGACGGGCCCACTCTAGCTTTCGTCTGTTCTTTCTTTCAGACCTTGTTCAAGAGTAAGAGTTCATTCCATAAATTTTAAGCAAAGAATAAATTTTTTTAGTTGGATGTTATTTTTTTTATTTTTCTTGACGATCCTAATGCTATATTCTGAATGAAGTCTATTTTTAGCTCACCGTCTTGTTTATTGAAGTTCCCTGAATTTTTTATGAAATATGCTTCAATAATTTTTCTTTTATTGATTTGTGGGGCAGAGGAGATTGGTTGCATATTTTGAATATCTATTGTATGATTCCGGGTTGATCTGTGTGTTACCAACGCTGAATTAATTCTGCCAGATAGCAAATCTTGTTTGTGTTGCTCTCGACGCCTTTCAAAATCATTTGTCTCGCCATAATATGAGTCAGAACAGTGTAAACAAGGGACACGGTAAACCACAGGGCCTGTTTTTATATTCGCGGATTTCGGGGGACAAAGCAGCTTTTTTAGCAGTAAATTATTGGAAGGAACAATATTAACATTTTGAGGGATAAACTTTTTTATGGGACCCAAAGGGATATGGGGGAGGGGCAAAAAGGAACTAGTAGGTTTTTCTCTTGTGTTAACTCCTGAATAAAACTTCAATTTGGCTTTGTGAAAAGCTTTATTGATACAGTGAATGGGATATTTTAAATTTTTAAATGTATTAAATATAAAGTCGGTTTCAGCTCTCAATGACTGAGGAGAGCATAGCCTAAACGCTCGAAGATATAAAGAAGATAAAGTGGCTATTTTTGTGTTTAATGTGTGCGCGGAATACCAATGTATGTATGTTGGAGTGGATGTAGGTTTTCTATAGATAGAAAAATGTATCTTCTGTGTGTTGGACCAAGAGAGAAGGGTGTCAAGAAAAGGAAGGGAATTGTTGGTAGAGGTTTCGATAGTGAATTTAATATTTGGATGTATGTTGTTTATATGTTGTAAAATGTGTTGTGGGTTAGTGGGAAGAGGGATGGCTGCGAAAATGTCATCGACATATCGCAACCAAGTAGTGTTAGAAAGAAGAGGGTGTGTAAAGATATGGTAATGTTCGATGAGTTCCATGAAGATGTTACTTAAAGTGGGGGACAGAGGGGAACCCATGCTTAGTCCAGATGTTTGTTTATAGAAGGTGTTGTTATATTGAAAAAAGTTATGTTGAAGAGAAAGATTGATCAATTGTTTAATAAGTGAAAAAGGATATTGTAAAGATATGTCGTTTTCAGTGAGAAATTGTTCAAGTAAAGAGAGTGTGAAAGGGACAGGAACAGATGTAAACAGAGAAGTGACGTCAAAACTTACTAAATGGTGAGAACGAGGGTTAATGTTATGTGTTTTGGATATGAAGTGCTCAGTGTTTTTTAAATGGGAATTCGAAATATTACCTATTAACGGTTTTAAAGTGTTGGAAAGCCATTTAGAGAGTTTGTAGGTGGTACTATTGGTATTTGCAATGATGGGGCGTAAAGGAATGTGTGTTTTATGTGTTTTTGGTATCCCGTAGAATTTAGATAGTTGTGTCATGTGAGATTTTAAAGTGTCGTGAAGAGGTAGATCGTTTTTTAAAATTTGTTTTAGAGAACTATTAAAAGCGTTATGGGAGCAAGTTTGGGGGTTTTTAACAAGGGGGGTATAGGTATCGGGATCAGAGAGGAGAGACAAGCACTTACTATGGTAGTATGCTAACGACATAATCACAATGTTTTGTCCTTTATCCGATTTTGATATACATAAGTGCTTGTCTCTCCTCTCTGATCCCGATACCTATACCCCCCTTGTTAAAAACCCCCAAACTTGCTCCCATAACGCTTTTAATAGTTCTCTAAAACAAATTTTAAAAAACGATCTACCTCTTCACGACACTTTAAAATCTCACATGACACAACTATCTAAATTCTACGGGATACCAAAAACACATAAAACACACATTCCTTTACGCCCCATCATTGCAAATACCAATAGTACCACCTACAAACTCTCTAAATGGCTTTCCAACACTTTAAAACCGTTAATAGGTAATATTTCGAATTCCCATTTAAAAAACACTGAGCACTTCATATCCAAAACACATAACATTAACCCTCGTTCTCACCATTTAGTAAGTTTTGACGTCACTTCTCTGTTTACATCTGTTCCTGTCCCTTTCACACTCTCTTTACTTGAACAATTTCTCACTGAAAACGACATATCTTTACAATATCCTTTTTCACTTATTAAACAATTGATCAATCTTTCTCTTCAACATAACTTTTTTCAATATAACAACACCTTCTATAAACAAACATCTGGACTAAGCATGGGTTCCCCTCTGTCCCCCACTTTAAGTAACATCTTCATGGAACTCATCGAACATTACCATATCTTTACACACCCTCTTCTTTCTAACACTAC
Source organism: Trachelipus rathkii (assembly GCA_015478945.1). Taxonomy (NCBI): domain Eukaryota; kingdom Metazoa; phylum Arthropoda; class Malacostraca; order Isopoda; family Trachelipodidae; genus Trachelipus; species Trachelipus rathkii. Next base: position 111,889 of record JABUQX010011064.1, on the reverse strand, counting down.
TTGGTTGCGATATGTCGATGACATTTTCGCAGCCATCCCTCTTCCCACTAACCCACAACACATTTTACAACATATAAACAACATACATCCAAATATTAAATTCACTATCGAAACCTCTACCAACAATTCCCTTCCTTTTCTTGACACCCTTCTCTCTTGGTCCAACACACAGAAGATACATTTTTCTATCTATAGAAAACCTACATCCACTCCAACATACATACATTGGTATTCCGCGCACACATTAAACACAAAAATAGCCACTTTATCTTCTTTATATCTTCGAGCGTTTAGGCTGTGCTCTCCTCAGTCATTGAGAGCTGAAACCGACTTTATATTTAATACATTTAAAAATTTAAAATATCCCATTCACTGTATCAATAAAGCTTTTCACAAAGCCAAATTGAAGTTTTATTCAGGAGTTAACACAAGAGAAAAACCTACTAGTTCCTTTTTGCCCCTCCCCCATATCCCTTTGGGTCCCATAAAAAAGTTTATCCCTCAAAATGTTAATATTGTTCCTTCCAATAATTTACTGCTAAAAAAGCTGCTTTGTCCCCCGAAATCCGCGAATATAAAAACAGGCCCTGTGGTTTACCGTGTCCCTTGTTTACACTGTTCTGACTCATATTATGGCGAGACAAATGATTTTGAAAGGCGTCGAGAGCAACACAAACAAGATTTGCTATCTGGCAGAATTAATTCAGCGTTGGTAACACACAGATCAACCCGGAATCATACAATAGATATTCAAAATATGCAACCAATCTCCTCTGCCCCACAAATCAATAAAAGAAAAATTATTGAAGCATATTTCATAAAAAATTCAGGGAACTTCAATAAACAAGACGGTGAGCTAAAAATAGACTTCATTCAGAATATAGCATTAGGATCGTCAAGAAAAATAAAAAAAAAAATTTGTTAAAAAAATTATATTCTTATATTTAAAATTTATGGAATGAACTCTTACATACTATGAACAAGGTCTGAAGAAAGAAACAGACGACGAAAGCTAGAGTAAAGGGCCCGTCATTGGCATATATTATGTATTATGTATATAGCAATGTCAATTAATGAAATTGTTTGTGAAATATTTTATATGTTTAATTAAAAAGTTCATTTTAATGAATAGTTGAATTAATTAAAGGGCAATCAAACCTTAGTTATATAATTTATTATAAATATATATACATTATATATATATATAATATATATAATATAATAAGATATATATATAATTATATATAATATAATATAAGTATAATTAATAATATATATATATAATATTATATATATATATAATATATATTATATATATTAAATCTGTGTCTACCTAACCACATTTATCCTAGCCTAAGCTTTAAAAGCCGTACAGACGACTATCTTAGAAGATCGTCGTTGGCCCAAAAACCTAAAACCTAACCCTAGAATGGATTGGTCGTTTGCCGTAAACCGTACCTAACCTAGATAGTTCGTCTTTAAGTAAAAAATTAATAACAATTTTGAGCTGGGTCTGATCCCCATTTTCAGCCCCACCTAAAAATTTACATAAAATTCGAATTTTCAGCCGATTTTGACTATATAAAACACCAAAATGTAGCTTTTTTTTGCCCCTTCTAAAACTTTGTTTTCCGGTGTTTTTCTGTCTGTCCTCTCTGCATGGGAAATTTTTCAAATTTTCAAAACCCATGATTTTGACATTTGTCTCAATCAACTTTCAGATTTTTCCATAATAAACTTTTACAACTGAAATTGGAATGGCAGATCCAATTGGGTTGCGACATAGTAAAACCCTTCTATAACCCTTCCTTCTTTTTTGCAATTTTTTTTGCCAGCGTTGTCCACATTTTCCAAACCCACTTTTTTTTGAAATTTGAAATGAAAAATTGCGATAATTTTTTTCTTGTTCGGGCGAAGTAGATGAAATTTTCATGACTTATGTAGTCGTGGAAGAGGCACATTTTTACATTAGATAATTTACTTTGTATAGCCATTAGTTTGCGATTTGTTTCTTTGAACAAATGTTCAATAAAAAAATTTGGGAACTTTTTAAAAAATTTATTCTCCTTTATTTATCTAAGTAAAACATTATTGTCCTCGCGCCAATTAAACAGGCCCTGAAAACTTGATGTTGATCGGATAAGTAAAAAAAAAATATCTCAATATTTCACATTTTTGAGCGAATAAATTTTTGAAAACGTGAAATTCAAGTACTGTCAACATTCGATCAACATCCAAATTTTCAGGCTTGTATAGTTTGGGCAAGATACACCTTTTTACTTAGATTAATGTTTTTGTATTACCCCAAGAAAATTTTTAAAAAATTTCCCCCAATTTTTTTTTAATTTATTTCAAGAACAAATCCAAAACTAATGCATTATACAAAGAAATTATCTAAGTAAAAATTGCGCCTCTCACCCGACTACATAAGTTTTGAAAATTTCATCCACTTCGCTTGAACAGAAAAAAAATATCGCAATTTTTCATTTCAAAATTCAAAAAAAAGTGGGTTTGGAAATTGGACAACGCTGAGCACAAAACTCAAAAAATCGAAAAAGTACTTCCGTTCTTTTTTAGATAATGGACCTATCTATGCATATTTCAAGTTGAATTCTTATGAGAAAAAATCTGAGTTGATTCGAGAATGTCAAAAACTGGGTTTCAAAATTGAAAATTCTAAAGAATGACTACAGACACAGAAAAACACCGGAAAACAAAGTTTTAGAGGGCAAAAAAAAAGCTACATTTTGGTGTTTATATAGTCAAAATCGGCTGAAAATTCCGATTTGTATGTCCATTTTTAGGTGGGGCTGAAAATGGGGATCAGTCACAGCTCAAAATCGACTTTAGCCCTTATTAATTAAAAAATTAATAATATTAAAGTTTAATAAATAATCAACTCACGACTTATGAAAAATTCCTTGCCATACCTTCCAGGAAATGTTCAAAATCTTTCATCGTTTAGGAATATTTTTATATTTGACCTACAAAATTAAGGAAATGTTTTAAACATTGGTCGTATTTTATATATACATATATATAATAGTTAAATATATAATTTATATATAATAGTATATATAATAATATATATATATACTTAGAATATATATATATATAATATATATAATATATATATATATATATATATAATATACTATATATATACATATATATATTAGGTGGAAATTTAACATTAATTTAAAATCACCAGTTCTTACGTTCTGAAATTCAAAAATTATAAAGTCATTTGGACTTTAATTTCTTGTCAAACTAATTTATAATGTTGCCAAAACTTAAAATACTTTGTAGTTGTTTTCAATTTCAAATAATTTATAAATACTCATATAAAATTCTTTGCACTGACACTTTCTATCTCTAAGTTCTTAAACAATAGTGAAAGAAAATGGCAATCAAAATAAAGTATTCGAATGGGAATTTATAATAGGTACAGTAGATATACATATATCGAATATTTTGGAATATATCCGTTTTGGAAACATACCATTTTTTCGTCAGACGAAATCTTCAGTTGTCATATATATATTATAGATATTATAGTATATAGTATATATATATATATAATTATATAAACTATATAATATATATTATATATCATATATATATAGTCATATATATACTCTAAATAATAATGGTCATAAAACGCGTTCAAAATGAACGCCACAACAACAACGTACAAAAACAAATGGAACGAAAAAACTAGTAGAACTGTCTGTGTTCATTCTGCCGACAAATTTTTGTTACGTTAATTTCTTGTCCGGACAATAACTATATATATATATATATATATATATATATAATATATATATAATATATATATACCTATATATATATAATATATATCATATATATTATATATACTTATATATATATATATATATATATATCTATATAATACTATATATATATACATATATATATCAGTGGCGTACCTGAAGATTATACTTGGGTAGGAAGTTGTATAATATAATAATATATATTACATAATATATTATATAATAATATATATAGTATATATAATAATAATAAACTATACTAATATATAATAATATACTATATTATATAGCGAGAGAGCAGAGAGAGAGATAATATTCAAAGCTCTTCTCACATCTTTCAAATTTATTCCTACGTTTTCACGTGAACGAAAATTTTCGTACCCGTAAATTTTCATATGTTTTCGCTCGTACAGTCAAGATATGATGCTTAGCCTATTCTCTATTTTTTATTACTATATTATGTGACGCCCATAGCTTAGAATTTGCTCTGAAAGAAAGAGTAGGAAGGAAAATTTCCTAATGAATTTAATTATTATGATTCCAAATATGTAGTTGATTTTTCTGTAATTGTCGTAAAAATCAGTTTCTTTTTTAC
>JABUQX010011064.1:77500-90000 GCA_015478945.1 Trachelipus rathkii | reverse complement strand
AAAAAAAATCATATCTCGAAAACTACAAAAGCTACAGCGAAATGAAATACATTTTTGGAATCCTTGTAAAATTTTAGTTAAGAAAATGTAAAAAAAAAAAAAAAAATTAAACATTAAAATTGGCTATTTTTTTTGGGGGGGGGTGCTGGGACATAGTATATATATATATATATTATTTGTAAAGGTATTACACGGCAATTTAGGGGGCTCGAGCCGACGGGGAACACAGGGGGGACGTTTTCCATACCCCGTAGGGGAGGGGCGGAGGACCCCCCGCGACACCCAAATACCAAAGAGCGGGGGTTCCGGAGACCCTCCCCGGAGGGGGGGAATTAGTCCTACCCCGTAGTTCCCCGGAAGGCCGAGAGACCCCGACTCCTGCCATCGGTGCGGTATACCCTTGGGGTATTCTTAGTTTAAAAAAAAAAGCAAAATTTAATAGAAAGTCTATTTATTTTAACGAGTAACCAATAAAAGGTCTCTAAATAGGCCCTCTAATCATATTACTATAATTATTAACAATAATTTTTTTTATTTTTTTATTTTTTTTAACATTTTCCTATCCAAAATTTTACGAGGATTCCAAAAATGTATTCCTTTTCGCTGTAGCTATTGTAGTTTTTGAGATTATATTTTTTTTTTTTATTTTATTTTTTATTTTTTTTTTACATTTTTCGCACTAAAATTGGAACCAGGATCATTTTTCTGCATGTAGGAGGCTTTTTTCTAGAGTTCATGAAGTTTTTGCGTTAAATGATTGTTTTTTTTTTGCAACTTGTGACATAAAGGATATATATATTATATATATATATATATAATATATTTATATATATATATATATATATATATATATATATATATATATATATATATATATATATATATATATATATATATATTATATATATATATATATATATATATATTATACATTGCACTCACTTGATACAAGATCATACACTCGCAAGTGATCGTGAGGCTACTTCTTTGGCGTACCCCCAAGTATCACTCTGCGTACCCCCCGGGGTACGCGTACCCCACTTTGGAGACCACTGCTTTAGACTATCCAGCAAATTTCCCATTTGGTCGAAACAAACCGACACATTTAATTGATTGAAATATACAACGATCAAATTATGACTGTGTGAATATTTGACAAGGAGAAGCGATTGTTTCAATTTACTTTCCAAATATTTGAAAATATACCATTTATGGTAGATAACTAGTTGCGTGACAGAAAGATGAGGTTATACGCCAGAGAATATGATCAGCATGCCCTATTTGTTCTGCTAGAATTTGTTTACTTAATTAAATTCATTAAACATTTAATAGCTGTACGTGAAGTGTGGTAATAAAATTTATGTAAAATAAGAAGATTTTATTTAAGGTGTTCATATTTGTTTCTTCCATAGTTTCAGTACGTTTTATTTCGAGATGCAGGGTGTTGATTGTGTATTTATAAAGTAATTATATCTTGAGATTTATAGTGTAATATATAGTTCTGCTATTCTTATAGAGTAAATCTAGTACTTAGTACAAAATATAGGATATTACCTTGTTTGTGTGTGTGCGTGTGTGTGTGTGTGTGAGATGGCAGATTTGCATAGATGCGGGCTTTCTATTGACTTCACCAACATCCGTGGCTTAAATTCTAACTCTGCTTCCGTTGAATATCACCTCTCTAACTCTAGCCCTAATCTTTTGCTGAGACTCAGATGGCTAAGAATTCATCCTCTAACTCGTTTAACGTATCCAACTATAACTTATTTCATAATTTCCGTCTAAAGGGTGGAGTATGTGCCAATGTTAACATTAACACTCCTGTAACACGTCTCGTGAATCTCGAATCACCTAATTTCGATGTTCTGTGGCTTAAAATCTTTCTTCCTTCTACTACAATAATCTTGTGCTTCTGCTACTGTTCTCCTAACAGAACAGATTTTCACGCCTTTTTTGAATATCTTACTACTTCTCACGAGACTGTTATATCTTCTCATCCAAATACTGAGGTCCTCTATCTAGGGGATTTCAATGTACACAACACTGAATGGTTGGGATCCTCCATACTGATTTAGGTGGGGAGGAAGGCCGAATCATTCAGCATTTTCAACGATCTGGAGCCACTAATTAAAGAACCAACACACATTCCGGATCGTCCTAACCAATTCTTGAACACACTTGACTTATGTTTCACCACTAGTCCTTCTCTCTATAAATACACAACCTTCGCTCCTATTGGTAAATCTGACCACAACCTTATATCTTTTAATTTTAATACTTTCTCTCAACAGCTCCTCCTGCCCTGGCGTTCTTTCTTGGCACTTTTATCGGCCGATTGAGGGCGTGAGCTGCTTCTTACGCTAACTAATTAATCTGGAATACTGCTTTTCTTCTGTGTGACGCTTCCGCTTCGCCGACCAAGCGTTGGGAGCCTGTAATCGTTGATGGGATGAGCAGGGTCATTCCTTCTTCAACTAAATCTTCTCTCCTCATAAATCATGGTTCGATCGTAATTGCTCTATGGCCATTCAGGCTAGAGACAATGCGTATCGGGGCGTGAAAAATTCTGCGTTCTCATCACTCTCGCTAATTGTTATACAGCTAGAAATCGTTGCCAGCGGATACTCTGTCGACGAGCAAAGCGGACTTTCATCAAACGAAAGTGCGCTAACCTCCTCGGTTCTCCTACTGACAATTCTTTCTGGCCTCTTGCCAAAAACACCTCAAAACTTCTGTAAATCTACCTTTCGGCCTCTTATTCGATCTGATGCGGTTCTGTTGCTAACTCTCCAACTGACAAGGCCAATCTCTTCGGCCTCCTATTTTCCTCTAACTCAACCCTGGACGATTCTGGCATTCCTCTTCCTCCTCCTTCTCTTCTCACTTCCTATGCCTTTGCCTGAGAGATTACATTTGATCGGGTGCATGGGCTCTTGAAATCTATGAACGTTAGGAAGCCGGGTGGCCCGGGATGGCATTCCTCCCCGAGTTTTGAGGAGTGACTTCCGTGCGGCCCCATACCTCTCGTTAACTATATTCTCTTATGCCTTCATACTAGCACTTCCCTCAGTTTTGAAGCGCGCATATTGTCCAACCTATTCCGAAAAAAGAAGCCGCTCTGATTCCTTCTAACTATCGCCCTATAGCTCTAACCCAGGAGTGTCAAACACGCGGCCCATAGGCCGCACGGGGCCCATCAAGCTTTCCCATGCGGCCCCAACCCATGACAATTAAGAATATTTTTCTAAATAATTTAGTTGAATTTATCAAAATTATTAATTCAATAAATATATATATATATATATTATATATATATATATATATATATATATATATATATATATATTATATATATATATATAATATATATATATATAATATTATATATATATATATATAATATATATATATATTATATATATATATATATTAAATATATATTATATATAATATAATATATATATATATTATATAAATAATAATATATAATATATATATATATATATATATATATATATATATATATATATATATATATATATATATATATATAATAGATATATATATATATATAATATATATATATATATATATAATAATATATAATATATATATATTTTATAATATATATATATAATATATATATATATATATATATTAATATATATATCTTTTTTAATTATTATATATATATATATATATATATATATATATAAATATATATAATATATATATATATATATATATATATATATATATACTATATATATATATATATATATATATATATATTAATAAACATATAAATATACGAGGACTGTTTTGTAGTCAGTGTGGCACTCCTCAGGTAAATTGAGTTGACACCTCTGCTTCTAACTGTATTCTATCTAAATCTTGAAACCCTTCTTCAACTCTCATTTCTTAGACCATCGGGAAAAATCTCATCCCTTCTTTCGATTCGCCAGTACGCTTTCCGGCGCTCGAAAGTTCTACTGGTGAGTATACTTTTCCTATCTAACAGAATTTATGCGTTTTTCCACCCATAGGAATTATGGGGAGACTTGCGTGGTGGCTCTATACATATCCAAAGCATTTGACCGGTATGGCACGAGTCACTGCTCTACAAGCTCCCCTCCTTTGGATTTCCTCCTTCTCTTGCTTACTTATGTTCTAGCTTCTTTCGAATCGCCAAATATCGGGCTGTTGTTGATGGGAGACTTCTTCTCCTTTTTCTTGTCAAATAGTGTGTTCCTCAGGGTTCTGATTTTTCTCCAGCTTTATTCCTTCTTTTCATTAATGATCTTCTCACTTGCACATCTAACTCTATCCACTCATATGCCGATGACTCGACCCTTCATTCTTCAAATCATTTCAATTCTGCTCCTTCTTTTACTTCTAGAATTGCCTCTCGTCTTAATCTTTCCGATTCCATTCTCGCTGATCTGGATAGAATTTCCGGGTGGGGTCGTCGCAACCTTGTGAAATTTAATTCTTTAAAACCCACTTCTACCAAATCTCCCTCCTAAGACACCTCTAACTTTCCTATCATCTTTCGACGGTTCTTCGTCTCTCCTGTTGACAATATAAAACATCCCTTGGCCTAAACATAAACAAAAAAAATGTGTCTTGGAAACCTCACATCACAATGGTTGCTAGGGCGGCCTCAAAGACTGGGAGTTCTGTTTAGACTGCGAGACTTTTTTCCCTCTTCTCAGTTACTCCAGCTATACAAGGGTCTCATCCGCCCTTGTATGGAGTACTGTTCTCATATCCGGGGGGGCCTCAGGTTTCATCCGGCTTTTGGATAGGTCGAGTCAAAGGCTAAAAGACTTATAAACTGTCCTGTACTTTCTAGTTCACTTGACCCTCTATCTTTGCGGCGCGATTGTTGGTGCTTTATCTCTTTTCTATAGGTACCGTAGCGGCAGGTGCTCGAGGGAGCTTTCCACTCGCGTGCCGCCTCCTTTAAGACGCCCCTCGCAGCACAAAGGGTGCTGTGTCGCACATGAGTTTTGTGTGATGTTTAGCAAACTTCCAACTAAGTTCGCTGCGGTGCTTCCTACTTTCCTGCCACCTCTGTTCTGTGGAATTCTCTTCCATCTCTGTGTTTCTACTCAATTTTAATCTCCCTCACTTTAAAGCCCGCGTCTGTGCTCATCTGCGTAATTTGCGTTAGTTGAAATTTTGTTGAGTGTAACACCCCCTCCTTGAATAGGGCTTTGCCCGTGAGCGGTGGTGATAACTGTAAAAAAAAAAAATAAAAAAAATAAAAGCATAAGAGCATGAATTTAATTACCCAGATAATATATTATCATTATAATAACTGTAATATAATAAACTAAGATAAAATTTGGCCTCCCGAGCTTTTTGGCTCCCAATTTCTGGCAAACCTGATTGACTGATTAATGAATATGCAAGAATTAATGATTTTACTGTATTTTTTGTTTATCTCGAAATTTGTGATCTTGAGGATAATTGCTCCTAATATATGTAAAACAACATGGACTTCACCAAAATTACAAAATATAAAAAGTCATAGTTCCATTATTGCATTTATAAAGAAATTAATTCATCACTCAGCCATATTTTATTGCACTACCTGCAATTAAAAGCACAGTACATATAATATTATCCCAGAATAAGAATCTGAGTTTTTAAAAAAATCGAAGCTTGTCAAAACAATGAAAATTGACATGTTTAAGTTATAAATCTTTTAGAAACAAAAATTGTTCTTTTTTTCTGAAAGAGAATGTCTTTCAGAAAAATATATATTTTTTACAATAGATGGTAATCAGGTTGTAGAAGAGCTTGAGTTTTCAACCTTTTATGAACAAAGAAAGTTCTTTATCACTACCTAAAAGGTATGATTGAAAACAGTTCTATTAAACACCTAAAATGATCATCATTCTACAGTACTTGGTATAAACAATCTGGATAAAGGAAACCTACAAAATATGGTGAACATAGATCGAAGCTTCTGCAGAAGATTAGGAAAAGAAAATATGTACAAACCTAAATGTAATAGTATAATTTAACTAATTCACTAAATTACCAAGATTTTTCAACAAAAAGGGAGCAGAATCTGCGTATGAATATTGTGTTGAAATTAAATACCCAGAGCTTATCCAGTGTGGTGTTTTTTTTACAATCACCGTTGTTTTGTGGAATTCTCTTTCATTTTCTGTTTCCTGCCGAACTTAATTAATACCGCTCACTTTATGGCCTACATCTGTGCTCATCTGTTAATTTGCGTTACGTAAGGATTGAAAAGGCTAGTACTTTTTATTCCTCCTAGAATAGGACAGTGCTCTTGAGCGATGATGATAAATGTAAAAACAATAAGAAAGGCTGTTCATTTTTGTATACTACTGGTAAGAGAGAGAGAGAGAGAGAGAGAGAGAGAGAGAGAGAGAGAGAGAGAGAGAGAGAGAGAGAGAGAGAGAGAGAGAGAGAGAGAGAGAGAGAAGAGAACAATAGAGAGTGGAGAGAGAGAGAGAGATGGTAGAGGGAAGAGAGAGAGAGAGAGAGAGAGAGAGAGAGAGAGAGAGAGAGAGAGAGAGAGAGAGGAATCAATCCCCTTACGAAGAGGACATTATATATTTGCATTTGTGAACAAGACATAATTATTGCCTGCTATGTACAGCTGTATAAATTAGTTCCTGAACAGTTTCCTTTTCAAATATTTTAATCATGTGAAATTATGTTTGCAATCGTAATGCAAACAATAGTGTTGCTTTGACAACATGAGTTGCTAGGTAAGCTTTATTCTTTATTGTCATGGCAACACAATAGTTTGCATCATGGTTGCCAACATAAATTCAAATGATTAAAATATTTGAAAAGAAAACTGTTCAGGAACTAATTTCTCCAGCTGTATGTTAATGATAGTTTTTACTTTTGGTGTGGAATTTAATAACGTAACATTATATTTGCATACTTTGATGCAAAAATTCCGTTGCTGCAAAATAATAATAATAATAATAATAATAATAATAATAATAATAATAATAATAATAATAATAATAATAATAATAATAATAATAATAATAATAATAATAATAATAATAATAATAATAATAATAATAATAATAATAAAAATAATTATTTTATGTCACAGGAATAAACGGTTGCGCCCAGGTACTGATTTCCAAAATAAATTTAAATGAATTGAGATTCTGAAAAGTCAACAGAAGCTTTTTATACAATTACATTTACAATATAAGTGAAAAACTACGAAGAAATTTTTTGAAGTTATTTAAAAATATCATTAAAAATTTAAAAAATGATATTGCTTCTCCTTATTTAATTATAGTGAATATTGCGATGCAGCCTAGAATGGAGCTAGTTCTCATATGTTAGTGCGAGAGTTGCTGAGATCAATAAATTATACAAGGAAAGTCAACAAAATATTTCAGTTGATCATAACAATTATCAGGATTTATCGTTATTGACCATAACTTTTAATAATTTAAATAAATATTTCATAAGAGACACACTCATCAATTGAGAATAATGTTTTAATTTTAATGTCCACAATTTTATAATACTGCTAGATTAAACTACAGATCTTGCCGCTATATTTGAATTCAACCACACTCAAAAACGTGAAAGTCAAATGAAATTTGTATATAATAAAGTAAAATTGCTAATTACTCGAAAGAGGAAATTTAATTAAACTATTATAAAACATCGAATTTTCAGATAATCCCCTGTATAAAATCTTTATCACTTGATTTCTGTCCCAAATTTTTTACTCATTTCTCTTCTTGCAAATAGAGCGGGGAAAAAATTTGTTGAACTTAATGAAAGCTGTTGTTTGATTGCTTCTACTTAAATGATATTTTTAATGAATGTTAATATTTAAGCCGTACAAATAATTGGAAAACACTTTTCCAAAAATTTGTTTATTGTAAAAAGTCAAAATATTAAAACTGTATTGCTCCTTTACCAAATTTTCTTATTTTTATAGTGCTTCAAATAACAAGAGAATAATTAAAAACGAAGCCCTTCGTTGAATTTCTATATTGCACTGATAAACTATTGGAATTGTTCCCAAAGGTCTATGGAAAGATTACATTTACCAAAACTTTTAAAATATGACAATACCTGTATGTTTTTCTCTCCTTTTGGTAAGAAAATCTAACAAAGGTTTGATTTATTACTATTTATTCTGGTAATTACTGATACTTATTTTATCGTTTCTCATTATTTACGATATGATTCAATGTCGAATCTATGTAAAACTATTTCCAATTATACAGCACGTAAGAATTTTTAAGGTTAATCATTTGATGACATTAAATATTAGACAATTAATATAATAAAAAAAAATAGAAAAAACTAATTTGAAATCAAAGGGAATTAGAACTTTGGGAAATAAACTACCTTGCTTTTTACCTTGTATACTATGTCTGTCAAAAAATTTATGCTAAAAATGTTTTTAATAAGATTTGTGCAATATAAAACGACATTGTAAAGCATATGAAATTAAATTGTTATTAAGAATTTTAAGCTATTTAAGTGTAGTTTGCGTGCATAAAGAGCTTCCTCCATTTATATTTTATCACCTCTGCCGCTAGTTCTATATAGATAAATGGAAAGTCATGTTGTCATTGCATTAGGAATAGATACTATTTAAGAGAAGTCATAATGTTAATCTGAAGTAGATGTAAAAGTAACACTAATTAATAAAGATATTTCTTAAAGTATTTAAATTCCATGCACTTAGCTGATAGATAATATGTAAGTAACTTAATCCAATCTTTGCAGATACACTATGCAGCAATCAAGAGGCTGTTTTGCTCATCAACAAATGTTTTAAGAGCAAGAAATAATACCATATTGATAATAAGGAATGTACTGAGAATCCACGTAGTCAATATGATGCAACATTTATCTTTGAGGAAGATGTAAAAACGTTTTACGATGGAATCTCAATGCTTATCCCTTGTGCTCCTGGAGGTACTATTTGATACTCTTAGGTTAGGCTCATATATATGAATACTCCTTGATGGTACCTTCACTCAAGTATTTTTTGAAATGCCTACTGTAAAATGTTTTAATTTTTAAATGCTATTTCAATTCAACCATGGTTCAATGTAGGCTTTAGGCCAAGGAAGCCTTGGAAAAATATCTTCGTCACCCAAGGTATCTTTGAACCAACCTTATTGATTTCTTAAAATTTATTTTTGGCGAACAGCAGGCATATTTTTTTTTTCATTTTACAAGTTACCGTTATTTGGATTTAATTTATGTCATTGTTTTTATGGATTAAAATTTTATGTAATTTTTCAAATATTTATTTTATATGAAATAATATACTCTCAAAACACCTAAGTTGGCTCTCACACATGAACAATAGAACTATGGGCAACGGTCAGCTAAAGACCTAACCTAACTTTCCTAAAGAACAGAAGAAAGTTTGATCCTTTCTCACACTGTAGAAACAAATAATGTGAAGCAGCCAAGCTATACTAGGATTTCAAACATACCGAATCACATGAACAGTATTTTTGTAATTTATAACGAATAATTATAAAGCACCTTATTTACATCTCTCGAAGTCTTATTACGTATTTAGATTTATTAATTCATTATTATGTAATTTAGAAATTTTATATAAAAGCACAAGTTAATTAGGGGGTTTTAATTTAATTGTATTGAAATAAAATTAAAATAAATATGATCTGCTAAGAATACATAGGCTACAAACATGCAAAATACTTAGTATGTCGTCTGAAACTCTGTTCTAAGAATCGACAACCTTTTATCTCAGCATATCTTTTTAATTGCATTCGATAAACTATGACCCATATATATATAGAATACCTAAATTAAGGATACCACATATAAAAATTTTTACTCACAACTCCTTCCTTTTTGGAAATTCATGTTTTATGGACGCTCCTCCTATACAAAGTACCTTTTTAAATTCTTTGGGCTTTCCTTCAATATCATTTCTGTTAGACGACGGGAATATTATTTCCATTTGCAAGATATTCTTTATTTGTGGTATTTTATCATTTTTTCTATTTTTATCCATCAATTCAAATGAATTTAATAACTTTGGGTTAATTTTACTGTAATAAAATATTTCTGAAAAAACAAGTATAAATATATTATGTATTTGCAATGTAAATTTTTCAGAGCAAATTAGAACAATGTCAAAATTAAATTAGAAGATTTTGTAACTGTTTCTATAGAATTAATACACACTCACATGACACAAACACACACACACCAAACACACACACACAATACACACAACACTCACACTATATATATATATATATTATATATTTATAATATAATATAATAAATATTATGATTATATATTATATATATATATATTATATTAATATTAATATATAATATATATATAATAATATTAATATATATATATATATATAATATGTATATATATATATAATATATATATATATATATATAATATATATATATACTTATATATATCATATTATATATATATTTAACTAATATATATATATATATATATATATATATTAGGATATATAATATAGTATATATATATAATATATATATATATATATATATAATATTATATATATATATATATATATAATATATATATTATATATATATAATATATATATATATGTATATATATAATATATATAATAATATAATATATATATATAAATATATATATATATAATATATATTATATAATATATATATATATATATATATATATATATAAAAAACAATAAATATAAATATTATCTATATATCTATATATAAAAATATATATATTATATATAATATTATATATATATATATATATAAATTATATATTATAATATATATATATATTATATATATCTCGGTAGATATATATATCTGGAATATATATATATATCATATATATAATATATATATATATATAACACAGCGTTGGCGTAGTCTGACGCATTGGAAATAGGTGAGACATAAACGATGAGGAAAGTCAGAAATGGGACTGAAAACTGAAGGTTCCTTAAAATTTTTCATCCTAGGACAGAATAGTTCATACTGAATGAAACAATTAAAGTCAGATTGCTATTTAAAAGACATTGCAAATATTTATCAAACTGAAAGATTCATTTGAAAATTTATATTTTATTTGAATATTTGAAATTAAAATTGAAATTTTAAATGAAAGCAAAATTAATATTTTTAAAATCCAAAGAGGAAGAGCAACCAAATTTTCTATCCAGGTCTTCCAATTTAAAATAGGATAGTGGTATTTTAGCTAAAATTATTAAAACTACTTCTAGATGGCTTAAGAATGATTAAGAATAGATTTTTCGGAGCAGACATTAAAAATGATTTTTTTGGGCATAGTTTAATAGCTGGAACCCTTAATATTTTTTTCTCCTTCTATTTTACGGCGGTAGATGTATAAAAGAATACTTTTACAGTCGATCAATCAACCCTTTTTCAGGCAAGATATAGCGTATGGTTATTATGAAAGAAAGAGCAAAGAGCGAATATATATATTGTTGGCTACATATATTACATATATTATTGTTATTGTTATATATATATATATATATATATATATAGTATATATATATACAGCAGCAGTTATTACCCTGTTGTTACATATATATATATATATATATATACATATGTATATATATATGTTGTTATTATTATATGTTGTTATTATATTATTATTATATATATATATATTATTAAGTTATTTTTTATATGTTGAAGAAGTTATATATATATACATATATATATATATATATCTGTCGTTTATTTTTCTTAACTTCCTCCGTTATATCGATATTTCATTCATTTAATTCATGCCTCACAATCCATTAAGTATCCATCTTCACCATGTTTTACCCCTGACCAATTCTTTCTCCCCATTCTTAGTTAACGTTAAAATAACTCCATTTTAATTTGTCCTTGATTTATATATATATATATATATATATTATTGTTATTTATATATATATATATATATATATATATATATATATATATATATATATATATATATATTATATATATATATATATATATATATATGTATATATATATATATATATATTATATATATATACATATATATTATATATATATATATATATATATATATATATATATATATATATATATGTTATATATATTATATATATATATATATATATATATATATATATATATATATATATTTATAAATATATATATTATAAGAAGAGTTATATAGTTATATATATATATATATATATATATGTTATTATATATATATTAATATTATAAGCTGTTATATATATATATAGTGGGAGTATATATATATATATATATATATAGAGAAAGATATTTCCTCACTGATATTATTATTATTTCATACTTCCATAATACATCCCCACATACTATGGGGACAAATTTACTCACTTTTCGGTAGAGTAGGTAACAATTATATATAATGGTGGTGATGTCTGACGCGATATTTAAACTTAACA
>JABUQX010011064.1:55000-72500 GCA_015478945.1 Trachelipus rathkii | reverse complement strand
TGGGTCAGACACTCATCTGGACAATGAAGAAATTTCTATCAGGTATATGAATATAATTAAAATAAGGAATAGTAAATGTTTATTGCGATTTCTTAGTTTTGCTTGTTGGTAAATTAAAATTTTTAAATTATTATTATCCTTCTTTAACTTTCCTATTCTCCCTTCTGCTGCCATACAATAACACCGGTAGTATCATACTCTCATGTAAAATCCTAACACAATGAAGACTTAGTCCCTTTACATTCACCAAAGATTTAATCGCTCCAGACACTTTGTGGACATGTCGTGTGGAGAAGGGAATAAATGAGAGTATATTAAGATGGTTTGGGCATGTGAAAAAGATAGATGAAAGCCGTATGGTAAAGCGGATGTATAAAGGTGAATGTATCGGAAAGCATCTGACTGGTAGAGTGAAGAGAAGATGGATTGGCTCAGTGAAGGAAGGTTTGGTGGAGAAAAATGTGAGCCTGGTCCAGCAAGGAGATTGGCGCGTGATAGGAGTGAATGGAAGGGGTGTGTGAGGGGGCGTGGTTGTGGGCCGCAGGGTTCAGTGAATGAACCACACATGTGACGATTTATTACAATATGGGTCCGTCACGCTGTTATGAAGCTCAAAGGGGATAGTTTTGGTTGTGGCGGACTCACACTTATCGGATGATGAAATTGGTAGATGTGGTAAGGCTTTTTCTTTCGACGTTATTATCATATTCTTTTACTAGCCTTTTCTCCGTGCAGTAACGTTATTATCATATTCTTCTACTAGCGTTTTCCCGTGCAGTAACGTATCCTAACCCCTTAACTAAGGGAGTACAGGAAGATGAAGGAAGTAATTAAGTAAGTAAGCAAGTTTAGTAATAATAACTAGCTATAAGATATTTCCCTTTTCTATGAATTCAAACTACTATTCTGCAGCAAAAATAAACTAACAGAGAATGGATTTTATTTACCTATGTAGCAACAGTATATTATAAAAAAATACCTACATTCAATGGCTTTATAAGCAGCCGAATTTTTAAACTGCAATTTGTTTTTCATTCTCTTGGAGCCTAAGCCCGTCAGTGAAAACTTCATTGCTAGATCTCTTGTCATTAAAAGTTTTGTCATATTTGAAATTGTTCTAGTCAACGAAAAATCCATCCCTTTAAGCAAATATGATACCTGAAAAAAAAAAAATATATATATATAGCATATATATATATATAGTATATATATATATAAAGATATATATATATATATATATATATACAGCAGCATATATATATATATATATATATATGTTATATGAGTATATATACAAACACCAAAGCGAAGGTCCGACAAATCTCCAACATTTACTTAAAAGCATCTGGGACTTCAACTGCAATTGAAGCCCACCACATCTATAACATTGCATGGTTGAAAACATAATCCCTGCCATCTGGAAACAAGCACACATCATCCCTATCCTCAAACCCATCAAACTACCTAAGATCCAGCCTCCTATAGACCTATCACCTATATCACTTCTCTCCACTTTAATGAAAGTTTTTGAAAAAACTTACTACCTTTTTTCCAGTGCAATTACGTACCTTAACCCCAACTAAGGGACTGACAGGCAGATGAAGACAGGAAGATAGAATAGTATATATCTATAAGAAGATTTGAGTATATATATATATATATATATATATATATATATATATATATATATATATATATGTAATATATATATATATATATATATATATATATATATGAAGTAATGCAAATTTGCAAAAATATCAGGCTCACTTCAAGTCAGTACTAAAGAATTACTTTTCTAAAAAATTCTCTTACAAAATTCAGTACATTGTTACATGAATTTTAGCATAGCTTATTTATTATAATTAATCTTGCACCATGCTAGAAATTTAGAAAAAGAGTAAAATTACTCACAATGTCTGGATCTGATGCTAGATGACCAAGTTCGTCTACATTTGTTGCTCGTTTTAAGACGGACTCACTTCTTGTAGTTTCAGAATTTGAAAATGAAGGACCAGAATTTTTTTTATTACAACAGAGTTCCTCCATTCTTAAAGCAAGAGTAGTGCAATTTCTTTGAAGCACATCAATTTTTGTGTTCAGCCTTTGCATTTCTTCCACTATGATGCCAAGTTTCATTGAAATTTCATTGGCCTCCAACCCAATTAACATTTGCGAAGTTTCAATAACTTGTCCCGTTTTAGGTTCTCTATATGAATATAAAAACAGAATTTTTTTTAAGTATTTACGGATAATATATTTTCAGATTCTAACTTTCAATGTTTCAATAAAAGCTTAAAATTTAATACTCACAATGAAGGTGCAAGATCATCAGAAGCAGTTAAAGTCACACGTACTGCATTGGAAACTGAATCTTCTTCTGAGCTACTTGAGGAATTATCTGAAAGCACATTAGAATTACTTTTAACCTAAGTGTAATAAACTAATAATGCATTAAATTTTTAAAATATTGAGTATGTAACTTTAGCACATTAGAATTACTTTTAACCTAAGTGTAATAAACTAATAATGCATTAAATTTTTAAAATATTGAGTATGTAACTTTAGCACAAAATTATTAACAAGGTTGGCACCCAAAACCTCACACTCAAAAACCTAACTAAAACCAAATTAATGTTTTTACTTTTTCTGTACTTTTTCTGCACTTTTTAATAGATATTTTTTTAGATTCAAGACATAAATCTTTGGTTAAATGAAAAGAGTTTAGCTATTTAGTGCTATACTAAAGGTGGGCACCCAAAAACCCAATTTAATTTTTTGACTTTCTATATTCTTTGATATAATTTTTTAAAAACAAAACAATCATTAGTTAAATGAAAACGGTTTATAGTTATAATTTATTACTGTGATTACTATTTTTACTTACTATTTACATGTATAGCATGTTGTAAAGATCTTTGCTTCTTCTTTGCCTTGGTTTCTTCTGAATTCTTTAATCTTTGTGTTGTACTGTCTTGTATTTGAGCTTCACTATCAGTTGACGATATGTTACCTAACATCTTTTTTTCTGTTCTCTCATAGTCATCTAGGTTAATAATATATATATATATATATATATATATATGATATATATATATATATATATATATATATATATATATATATATATATATATATATATATATATATATATATATATATATATATATATATATATATATATATATATATATATATTAATATAACATAGTATATATATATATATATATATATATATATATATATATATATATATATATATAATATATATATATATATATATATATATATATATATATATATATATATATGATAGAGCCAAGATCAGCCCTCTTCAAGACTTTAACACAATTAAATCAATGAAAAACTCCAAAGCTGAGGGGCCAGACAAAATATCCAATATACACTTAAAGCATTTAGGTTCAATTGTAATTGCTGCCCTCACAACAGCATCCACAACTATGTTTGGCTAGATAATATTTTCCTACCAATCTGAAAACAAGCACATATAATCCCCATCATTAATACAAATAAACCACCTCTCAAGACCCAGCCTCTTACAGATCTATCTCTTTACTTTCCACAGAATCTACAGCCTTTGATAAACTCATTTTACAAAAGATACAGCATCTTTCCCCCTCCTCCAATGTCCAGCATGGCTTCTAAGTTCAACAATCCACCACAACTCTCCTTACAGAGTTTACCCAAAACATAATGTCATGCTTCAACCAAACTCAACTACCCTTTAGAACAATCTTCATTGCTTTAGACATAAACAAAGCATTTGATACGATACCAATCCACATATATATATATATATATATATATATATATATATATACATACTATATAACCTATATATACTACTATATATATATTAATTTTATATATATTATATAGTATATATATATACAACCATATACATATATAAGCCTATACATATACCTTTTTTTTTACCATCTCACGCCCTATTGGGAGGCCACACACAGTTTTAAATATATATATATATATATATATATATATATATATATATAAAAATATATAAAAATACGAATATATATATATATATATAATATATATATATATTATATATATATATACTATTATATAGCTATATATATATATATTATATATATAATATATAATATATATATATATATATAATATATATATTATTCTATATATATATATATATTATATATTATTATATATATATATATACTATAGTATATACCATATAATATATAATATTTTATATATATAATATATATATATATATATATATATATATATATATATATACCATAAAATGTGGGAAAACTGGTCACTTTTTTAATATTCCTAATATTTTTGTAAATAAAAACATTTTTCAATAAGAGTTTTTTTTAAGTAGTAAATAGAATATATTTTAACCACATATAAAAATTTAAGTAAATAACTTACACTAATAACTCAAAAAAATTTCCCCCATTTGAAAAAAAATTTTTTTAACAAATCACAAAAAAAATCTAGATCTGGTGAACTCTCGTAGAACTTTAAAAGTATCAGAATTTTCAATTTAGATGATATTGTTTGAAGAATATTTTTAACATTTCTTTTCTTAAAAAATTTAAAACATTAAGCTTATTTTTAAAGTTATTAAGTGTTTTCTCTTTTGGGGTAAAACCAGTTGGGGCATGGGGGGAAAACCAGTCAATATAAACTTATATAAAAATGTCATTTTTTTTTTCATTTTTTAATATTTTATTTTAGTTTTCATGCATGGTAGACTATAAGACATTTGTTAAATGTTTTTCTTAGTACCTAGTCTTTCTTCTATCTAGTGTAAGGATAAAAAAGTGCAAATCAATACTGTATAATTTTTTTAAATGAAATGTGCTTACATACCGATAATATAAAGTGCCTTTTTTGTTAACAAGTGTAAATATTATTATTATTATTATTAAAAATTATTAAAATTGATTGTCATAATTTAAATTATAATAATCTAAATTTTTTTTGGTCAACAAGTTCATGTGAAATGTGCGTACATACTGGTAATATAAAGTGCCTATTTTGTTAACAAGTGCAAATATTATTAGTATTATTAGAAATTATTAAAATTAATTGTCATAACTTTTTGTTTTCAATGTCTATTTAGCATAAAACGATGAAAAAACTAAATTCAAAATTTTGGAAAAAAATCAACTTAGGGAAAAATTTAAATAAAATATAAAAGTTTTTTTCTACCAAAATTAAGTTTATAACACTATTAAGAACTATTTAACATTTAAATTATATTTAAATTTAGTTTGGACAAGCACAAATGTAATAATATTTAATGAACATGCCAATGACCGGTTTTCCCCCGATTCAATTTTTTTGAAACTTCCATTTTTCAAAAAAATTTTAAAAATATTTATTTAGACATTTTTATTATTTTCATTATTCTATAATATTAAGGAAGGTTTAAATTTAAGAATAAACTATTAAATATAGATGTCACTTCAAATTTCGATTTTTCATAATTCATTAAAAAAAAAAGGCCAATTTTGACCGGTTTTCCCCCATTTTACGGTATATATATATATATATATTTATTATATATATATATATATATATATATACAATGTGGCACTCTATATATAGTATATATTACTACTATATATATATATATATTATTATTATTATTATTATTACAGTACTTATGATTATGCACTGCACAATTTACCAAATAAAACCCACCTGATGTAGCATTAATTTTCTCCACCTTCCAAAGTCCCCATGAATTCTTATCAGGAACAGTGCATGTTGAAGCAAGTTGTTGGGTTCCGCCACTTGGTGGGCCAATAGCACTGTTAGACCATCTTTAAATTAACAGCCATGTTCTTGGAACACAGCCAAATGTCTCGTCAAAAAATACTGCCACAAATTTTTTAAGTTTGGAGAAATCGCATTATATTTTTGAAAGAGAATTAAGGTTGAAAGATATCTGTTTTCTAAGTGATTAAACGTACATTAATTGTGTTACATGGACTAATTGACTAATATACTATCTATATATATATATATAATTTATATATATATATATATATATATATATAATATATATATTATATATATATATATATATATATATATATATATATATATATATATAGTATATATATATTTTTTTTTTTTTGTTTTTATCTCTTTTTTTTTTTTAATCATTTTTTTATTATGCTTAAAAATGTTACACAATAATCGTTTTTCCTAGAATTTATTCATAGTTAATGAATAAGTTTTAATTGCCTACAAAGAATATCTCCGTGAGGGATCAGATTCCTTTGGAATGAATGAGAGATGTAGGTACAACAACTTTGTTTAATGTCTGTTGAACCTTAAATATCCCAATCTTTTGGGAATCAACAGGTTCTAAAAAAAATGCAGATTTTTGATACAAAATAAAATTTACTTTATTTCCTAATATATCTGTAATGATGCCAATATCTCCAGATTTTAAAAATATACAATTATCACGTCCCTCTTTATCAGATTTTCTGAAAATTGTAGAGCCAATTTTAATTTTTTTTTCACAATTTACAATGGCAATGTCAGATTCACATTGTTTTATTCTTGCATTTTCAATTGACACATGTCGGATAATTTGCTCTAACACATAGTTTTTTGCAGTGAGTTTTCCTTTAATACAGAAGCCAAGGTAGTTCTCAAAAGGAAAACAAGATATATTATCAAGGTTACCATAATTGAGGTAATCTTCAGGTAAATGAATAACACTGTGGACATTGTAAGATAAAAAAGACTTGCCATAAATCTTTTGGGCTTTATTAACAAAACTAACTAAAAGTTCCTTTGCACATGACATGTTAGAAATTTGATTTTCAGTAAGAAGAATCCTCATAGCAATGCTAAAATTTAAGAAGTTCAGATATTGTTTCTTGGGTAGGATATTTTCAAGAATTACAATTCCAATGTATAACATAAATAATCTATACTCTGTTGCTTTCCAAAAGGAAAATGACTTTAGTCCACCTGAAAGTTTACGTGAAAACTCTGAAGGAATAAAGGGGGAGGAAATTTTTATTTGTAAATCTAATGCTGTTTTCATTTCATTATTTAAATGGCATTTCCTTTCATTTTTTTTGGCTCCTGTCCAGAACTGTAGTAGTCTCTTCATTATTCCTAAACAAGCCAAATGCATATAATCCAAGGCAAATTTGGAAACAAATCCAATATTCAAATCTTTTAAAACAAAGGAGTCTCCATTATGATGTTCTCCATAATGTCTTTGCAAAAAATTTTCATCACTTCTCGGCATTGCATTTGTTTCTAACATTACAACATGTCCTCCTGAATAGTCACCCTTCTGAACACATCTTTCACAAGAGAAGTAGCCATTGTGATTAACTATGCTTTTAAGGTAAGAACGCATTGGTGCATCACATATAAAACAATTAATTTTAACTCTTACTGTATAATTCGGTAAGATATCTATCCCTTTCATAATTAAATTGGCCATGTCATCGACAAACTGTCTTAATAATGTATTTACTGAGGGTACTTTGTTTGAGGTTTCATCCTCTGAAATATAAATCCCTACACATATTATTTTTGAAGGGACATTGTGTATTTGCACAAGGATTGGATATGCATGGTGTTTTCTAGAGTCATTAAAGAGGGGAATACCATCAATATTAATATTTAATAAAACTTCTTCTTTTTTATATTTCTGTGAAAATAATTGTTTTTTCAAACATTCTTGCCAGTTAGTGAAATGTGCATAGCGACCAAAATGCATTTGTGTAATAGTGAAACATTTATCATTTGCATTCCTTAAAGTTTTAGCAGTTACAGGAATACCAGGAAAGTAGGTATTTAAGTTTTGCAGTAACCTGCTTATTGTACTTTCAGGTACTTTAGGCTCACCTATGGACCAATTAGTTATTGCTGTTAAAACCTTTTCTTCCACAGTCATAAATTCACTTACATTGATGGGCACAATAGCACCATCTGTATCATCATCAGAATTTCTGTCTGATTCAGTTAATTCCTGAGCTACAAATTCATTAGTAGTCAACTTTGCTTCAGGCTGGCATTCATGATTAGAAGTATTATTATTTAGGAAAATTTCTTCATCAACAACTCTATGGTTTTCAAGATCATCTTCAGAAATGTAACTTTCTGTAGCCTTTCTATTGACAAATTCTCTGTCTACAACCTCATCAGAATTAGTCTTATTTTCTATGTTCAAATTGAAGGAATCTATAACTTTCTGCCTCCGTCTCCTTTGCTCTCTTTTTGAGCATAGATCATATGGTTTAATTGACATGGTAAGTAAACCTTCTAATAATATTATTAAGTAATTAAATGGAAACT
Organism: Trachelipus rathkii; assembly: GCA_015478945.1. Classification (NCBI taxonomy): domain Eukaryota; kingdom Metazoa; phylum Arthropoda; class Malacostraca; order Isopoda; family Trachelipodidae; genus Trachelipus; species Trachelipus rathkii. The sequence continues at coordinate 64,142 of JABUQX010011064.1, read as the reverse complement.
AAAATCTGAAATATATATATATATATATATATATATATATATATATATATATATATATATATATATATATATATATATATATATATATATATATATATATATATATATATATATATATATAATATATATATATATATATATTAAAGGACCTTCCTGAAAAAAGTTAGAATTCCTTGATACGAACAAAGTTAAGATTGGTGGTTTTTTTACAACTAAGTTAAAAATTATTATTAAATTAACTTAACCAAACATTCATAGTCGTAAAAAAAAAACACAAATCTTAACTTTGTTCATATCAGTATTAAGGAACTCTAACTTTTTTCAGGTAGGTCCTTTAATAGTAACCTTCACCATATATATATATATATATATATATATATATATATATATATATATATATATATATATATAAATATAATATATATATTATATAATTTATATATTAGTATATATATATATATATATATATATATAATATATATATATATATATATATGAAAAGGATTACATTCTGGCTGCGCTCGAGATTTTTATGTCTTCAAAATCGATTAGTTGATATCGCTTAAACCCATTTCCATTTCAATAAAAATATAAAGACAGTATAAACAAACCAGCCTGTTAGTTCAAAGGTGAAAGCCGTACCATAAAGACGTTCTTTTATTCATTTCCGAAATTACATTTGAAAATTTATTTAGTGAGTTTTATTTATTAAATTACCGTCATCTGGGGGAAAAGGGTTCATTTTTAGTTTTTTTAAGAAAATAGTAAGTTGCCAAAATTCCATTTTTTATTTTTTTAATAAAAATAAATGATAAAATAAAACCTTATTTCCATACCAATACTATGCTAAAATATGAAAAAGAAACTTGCATTACAAATATAGTTATTTTGAACTTTTACAAAAATAGATGCAAAAATTTGTTGTGGGGTAAAAGGGTTCACTAACTTTTAAATATACTATGGCACATTTAAACCTTCGAACTCTTGACTTTTAAAATAAAAGGTTCCTTTATGTAATTCATGGTTAAGAATTTTCGAAATTTCATGTAATTGGACACAACTTATGTCCACAAAAATTTTGAGGGGGCGTAAAAGGGTTCACCAACTTATACCTAAATGCATTATCTCACATTTAAACCTTCAAATATTTACTTTCAAAATAAAATGTAGCTACCTTTACAAAGGTCATGCTTAAGAATTTTATAATTTATAAAGAAATTTAGAAATTTATAAATAAATTTAGAAATTTATAAATACCGATAAATTTAAAAATTTATAAATAAATTTATAAATTTACAAAGAAATTTAGAAATTTATAAAGAAATTTAGAAATTTATAAATTAAATTAAATTTAATTTAAATTTATAAATTAAATAAATTTATAAATAGCTATAATATTAAATTTAAAATAATATTAAATTTATAAATATAATAAAATGAAATGTTTGAAAAATAATGGTAATATTATTTATAGTTATGGTAAATTTACATATTTACTCAAAAATAATTGAAATAGCCTATTTAAATACAAAAAAATACATTTCTAATAGGTGAACCCTTTTACCCCATACATGTGAACCCTTTTACCTCATACATGTGAACCCTTTTACCCCGCTTTCAAAAATGTTTTTTTTAAAAGTGTGCTAATCTAAATATTAAGATCATTAAAAAAATACATGCCTTAGTTATTATATTTTTCAATTTTCCTAGCCAGATAATGATAAATTGTTGCCGAACTATAAATAAAAATCTTAGAAAAAAAATTGGAATTTCCTAAAAAATCGGTATGAAAATTAAAAAAAATTTTTTTGAGTTCTAAATGTCACATATTAAAGTTAAATTTATAAATATATTCAAATTAAATGTTTGAAAAATACTGGTAATATTTTAAATAATTACCATTTTGTATCTATTCAAACATTTTTAACTGCTGAACCTTTTCCCCGACTGAACCTTTTTCCCCCTGAGAACGGTAAATGTGATTTTAACTACAATATTTGTAATCGACAAAGCACTAACAGCCTTTTGTTAATAAATTTTCAGGAAAAAATACGCTAAAAAAAATTTATACTATATTCTAATGAACAAATTATTGCTAGTAACAGAACAACGGTCTTATAACTACACGCTAAAAATAGTCCTTTATTACAAAAAAATATAATATTATATAACTATATATATATATATATATATAATATATATATATATATATATATATATATATATATATATATATATATATATATATATATATATATATATATATATATATATATATATATATATATATATATATCGTAAAGCGGGGTTACTTTGTCATATGGGGTGTTACTTTGGCCATTTTTCACCCCTGCTCAAATTTTTAGCTATATTTTTGTAAATATTTATTTTTCGTAAAATATGCTCTCTGACACATTTGTTCCTTAACTATATAAACCTGGTGGTCACAGCTTTTTTATAGTTTATATTAACAATTAACAGAGTTACAAACATTTTTCCAAAATATTTAGCAAAAACTGATTTTTCACCTTCCTGTGGTTTTTATGAATTATCTCTCAAAGTTTAAATCACAATTTTTTTTATATCTACAAACATATTGAGAAAGAGCTCAGGAATAATAATCAATGTTAAAATTTTTAAAATTTGCAACATGTTAAAGGTTATTAACATTTGAAATGGGAGGGGTAACTTTGGCCGCCCCCATTTTATGGTTATGGGGCAACTTTGGCCAGTTGTGTGGTCGCTCTAAATGCCCTTAAATTAAATAATATAGGGGTTTTATTTATTTAATATAATAATATGTTTATATTTATATTTTTTTTTCTTTAATTTTTTTTTTTTATTTTTTTCATTAATTTTTTTTCATTTTTTTGTTCATTTTTTTTTTTTTTTTTTTTTTTTTTTTTTTTTTCACAAAATTTAAATAACATAAAAGATTAAAAGATAAAATTAAAATTTAAAGCTGTATTTAAAATGGTCAGGCACTAAATGCTGAGGACAAGTCTGTGATTTCGCCATCCGATATCACTGAAATTGTAAATAACAATCCCCATTACATAAATTACTTTTCTGAACTTAGAAATTTTTTTGAACTTAAAAAATTTTTGGTCTCAAAATCTGTCAGGCTACCTAATACTAAGCCATATATATATATATATATATAATATATATATATATATATAAACATATATATATATATATATATATACTATATATATATATATATTTATATATATATACCTATTATATATATAATTAATATTATGGGGGGGTGAAACTAAAAGAAGTATACTCAAATATATATTAACTAAGCCATAGGGTAATAAGAAAACATGATAAAATATATTGGAATGCAACGTTGGAAAAATAGGGATGGAAAAAAAAAAAAAATTTTTTATATATATTTCCAAAACTACGATAGGTACAAGAAAACTAATAACATATTTAGAATCAGCGTGTGAAATTTGTAAGAAAAAAAGATTTTTTTTTTTAACTAAAAGAATACCCCAGGGTAAACCGCAAAGAGTCGGGGTCTCTCGGCCTCCCGGCTCCTGGGGGACGACGGAGGGGGACTTTGTGCCCACCTCTGTCCACCGTCGGCTCGAGCCCCCTAAAAAAAAAATTCATACGCGGATTCCAAATATTTTCGTTTCATAAATTTTTTTTTTTTTTTTTTTCATACAAATTTCATACGCTGATTCCATATATATTATTAGTTTTCTTGTACCTACTGTAGTAGTTTTGGATATAAAAAAAAATAATAAAAAAAAAAATTTTATTTTCCATACAAATTTCATACGCTGATTCCATGTATGTTATCAGTTTTCTTGTACCTATCTTAGTTTTCGAGATATCATGCGGGTAACTTCTTTAGTTTGGCCATAATATATATATATATTATTATTATATATTTTATAATATATATATATATATATATATATATAATATATATATATATATATATATAATATATATATATATATAATATCATATTATATATGTGTGGTGTGTGTGTGTGTGTGTGTGTGTGTGTGTGTGTGTGTGTGTTGGTAAACACATACAAAGGGTAATTGTTACCAGAGGGTGTCAACCCCGATTTTTTATGAAATAATCCACAGATATAACTCTAAGAAAATAAAATAAAGAATAGTGAAAATCGAAAATGGTTTTAAAAAATTTAAGGAAAGTTGTTACAGTATATAATTGTTTACAGAAAGGGTCTCTAAACAGATTTTTTAAAAAATCACAGCATAGGCTCTAAAATAAATAATGATGATGAATAAAAAAAAAATCATTTTAATGTCTCATTAGGAAAAAAGTTACAGCCTCTAATAGTTTGGAATAGTCTCATTTGTCCTCAAACAGGGCTCTATTTTGTTTTATCGCACTTTATGATTTTGGTGAATTTAAAAAGTGTGAGGCAATAGATTTTCTCTGTTTATACCTAACAAAACTTATCATAACCTGACTTAGAGGGCCTGAAATGAGACCTAACCTGTATCGATCAATATTGAAAAGTCTATGGGATTTTTAACAACTTTGAGAGGCTGTAACTTTTTTCCTAAAGAGAGCGATGATTTTCGTTTTCATTATTCTTCATTATTATTTTTTTAGAGTATATCCTGTGATTTTCATAAAAATCGGGGGTGACAACCCTCTGGGTAACAATTACCAAATAAAGTTTAACAGATACAAAACACAACCTCTAACAACCATGTCCTGGCTTAACAAAAAATCAAGCCTCAATTGACCCGGCATACACAGTATAGGCTACCATACCTTAATATATATTAGATTATGAGTATACCGCAAATGCAATAAAAAATAAAATAAAGTTGGAGTTGAGCATATAAGGTTTTATATAAATACAGTGGTCAAAACTTTTATCATAGCATTAGATGTCATAGGCAACTTAAGATATAATGGGAATAAATTAAGTTAGACTTAGGCCTTTTCAGTTTTTAAAACGAAAGATGATTTTGGGAACAAAATTATACTACACATATTCCCAAAAATAATTAAAAATTTACCACGTTAAACTATTTATGATTAATATAGTTCACTTTATGATTCCTTTGTTATTTTTCACATAAAAAAAATCAAAAATGTTAAAATTAAAAATTACGAGGTAGACATGCTACAACACATTTCAATAACTAAAAGACTTCGGTGATGAAATTGCCGCATGTCCCAAATAACTTTTAGTATTGTAATTTGTTTAGATAATTAATAATTAAATTTCAAATATTATAATAACGAAATTTAATAATTTTTTCAAACATATTTCAGTATATAAAAAGATTTAAAAAGAAATGGATAAATTAGTTTGTAAATAAAATTGCTTAATATACTAATAGACAACTCCGTTTGTTTCAAAATGAAAGAAAAATTTTTGTAAGCAACAATAACTATCATTAAATCAAAAATTAATTATATGATATAATTATATATATATTCTATATATATATATATATATATATACTATTATATATAATTATATATATATATATATATCTATAATATATATATATAGTATATATAATATATATATAAAAAATAAAAAATATATTATATATATATATATATATATATATATATATATATATATATATGGTAAATATCTACTATTTGATCTAAATATTTTCTGAAAAAATTTTCTGTTCAAAAAAAAATTTCTAAGTTCAAAAGTTATACGCTGTTATGTTTTTTAAAAAAATTGTTTAGTGGCAAACTTCTGGCATAAATACAGAAGCTTGCCAACTAAAGTTTTTTTTTTTAAAACACACAAACTAACTTTTCTGAACTTTAGAAATTTTTTTGAACTTAGAAATTTTTTCAGAAATATTTAGATCAAATACTAGATATTTACCATATATATATATATATATATATATTATTATATTATAATATATATATTATATATATATATATATAATATATATATATATATATATATATATATTAATATATTATATATATATACCGGTATATAGGTCTTTGAGTAAAATCAGTAAGCTATTTTTTTTAATGAAAGCAAAATCAGTACTTTAAGTCAAAATCAATTATCTTTTTTTGTGGAAATGAGAAATAAACAAGTTATGACGTCTCAAGAGTTGCAATAAAATCCACTAGAAAATATAAATATTTTTTTAATGATAGAGAAAATTTAATTTCTATGTGAATGTTATTTCAACTTCGATACGTCATAACTTTTTTATTTCTCATTTCTCCAAAAAACGAAAATTATTTTCTTAAAGTACTAAATTTTTCTCTATCATTTAAAAAAGATTTAATAATTTTAATATGGATTTTTTTGCAAACTTTGAGATGTCGTAACTTTTTTATTTCTCATTTCTCCAAAAACAGAAAATTATTTTATTAAAGTACTAAAATTTTCTTTCATTAAAAAAAATGCTGTCCTGATTTTACTCAAAGACTATATGGTATATATATTATATATTAAATTTTTATTAAAATTATTAATTAATATATATTATATATATTATATAATTTATCTATATATATATATATATATATTATATATATAATGAAAGTCATTTAAGAGAGATCGATCTTCGGTGGCCACTATAAGAGTTGCTGCTTTAATTCGAGAACTGAGAAAATTAATACACTAGAGAACTATGCAGATTCTTCCACTTGCATACTGCCAAATTCTTTTAATAGAGATAAATGCCAAAATTATGCCGTGGCCTGCGCTGACTTGAATTACACTCGGCCGCGTCTACTTCAAAACTGCTTTAATGCGCTTTTGATGCCTTTCCCACGCATAAATCTCTGTAGACACTGCCCCGATTTTTGATTCGTCTTCTCTTTCTGATTCCAACGATATATATATATATATATATATATATATAATATATATATATATAATTATGATATATATTTATATATATATAATATATATATATATATATATATATATATAATACTAATATATATAATATCAATATAGATATATATATATATATATATAATATATATATATATATATTATAATATTATATATATATATATAATATATATATATATATATATAATATGATATAATATAATTATATATATATATATTTATATAATATATGTATATATACTAATATATATATATATATATATATCTATATTTATATATATATAGTATATATATATATATATATTATATATATATATATTATATATATAATCTTAATATAATATATATATATATAATATATAATTATTATATATATATGTATATATATAATATATATATATATATATATATATATATATATATATATATATATATATATATATATATATATATATATATATATATATTATATGTGAATAAATACATATATAATTATATATATTATATATTATATAAATAAATATAATGTAAGTGAATAAATGCAAAGATTAACTTGTAAATCTAATATCGAGTATTGAATTACCGTGGCGATTCTTCATTTGAAGATAAATTCTTCCCTCCTCTGTACCAGCTTTTCATAAAATAACGATAGAACTTTTAAGTCATCAACACATTATTACACAGCGACAGAGCATGCAGAAAGCATCCCTATTGTCTTCTGCAACAATGATGACTGATAAGATGACTTTCACTTAGGCATTAAAAAAATTAAAAGATACTAAACACATGAAAGTTGCACAAAACGATAAAATGTGCACGCTCACGCACATCTACACGGACACTAAGTACTACTTACGCATCAATCAAACAAGCCTATTTCTCCATTTCAAGAGTATTTTTTCCTTTTTTTTTATTTTTGGCGCATTTCCAAAATTTAATTAAAATATCCGCATTAATTTCATTATTTATCAATTTCCAATTTTTATGTAAATTTCGACACGTAATTACGATATATATAGAATGAAATATTTCATTCATAATTTATTGCCTAAATTTTTGAAATTGGCCATGAAATATCCAATGTGACAACTGAACAGAAAAACAAAAAAAAAAAAAATCCTTCGTCATTCTTTTTTTTTTTAAATTTAGAATACCGAGGAAATGAACGATTATTAAAGGAAGAATCTGAATAACATTTTTCCCTCTCGCTCAAACTATTTGCATGCTGTTAAGTTTTCGCAAGCTTTTATAGTATTTTCGCCGTGAGTAATTTCAATTGCTCGCACGCGTTTACCATATTAAGCTTCTCAGAAAGGCAGGCGTATGAGTTACCGCAACCATCGTATTGACTAGCGAGATTTTTATTCACGTTGACTGCTCGAGAATGCAAATTAAATATAAATTTGAATTTATTGCTAATAGTAGAGTTAGAAGAAGAAACAAACTTGTCCCAAGACAAAGAATACCTGTTTCTTACATGTTGTTTCATGCAGAATTCAACAATAATGTCAATTTTTCTCTATCACGCATAATTTTTAAGATCCATGGTATCTCTCAAATTTGCTGTTAAAATATCAGTTAAGCTTTAAAATTTAAAGCAAACTGCTTGAAAAAGCCTATAGAAATCGTAAATCTTATCAATTTTGGCAGCCTGTCATTTAGTCACCCGATGCTGGGAACATTTGGTCAGCCTGTCATTTGTTCAGTTCTGTGTCTGTGCTGTGGTTCATTGTTTGTTTTCGAAATAAATTTTTGTTATTATAAATGACATTCTGAGTATATTATATATCATAATATATATATATAATATATATATATATATATATATATTATATATATAATATATATATATATATATATATATATATATATATATATATATATTATATATATATAGAGAGAGAGAGAGAGAGAGAGAGAGAGAGAGAGAGAGAGAGAGAGAGAGAAAGAGAGAGAGAGAGGAGAGAGAGAGAGTGGGTACCCAGGAAAAAATGTGGGCCACTCTTGTTTGCTGCGCAACCTGTGTTAGGCTTCTCAATGAATTGGCGAAGGGTTCACGCCATATGCCCTTTGCTATACCTTTGATTTTAAGAAAATTCAAAGGTGGCTGCTACTCTTGCATGACCGATTTCGTGGTATACCTACATCAAAATCCAAGCACAACTTGTTGAAAATATCTAATTTAACAATCTGCTATCTGAGAACAGTACCCTATATTGAAGACTTACCTATACCTGACCCTTCCAAACAAATGGTACTAAATGACGCCGA
>JABUQX010011064.1:42500-45000 GCA_015478945.1 Trachelipus rathkii | reverse complement strand
GCTTTCCTGGTCAAAAGTCGATCTTGCGACTTTGTTGACTTTCTGGGTCTTCCTGAACTGACATCATAAGCAATTTTATTTGTTAATTTATATCTTCGTAATATCCGATTTATAGTACTTTTACTTAATTTTTTTCAATTTCAATTTTAAAAACTTTATTCAGATAAGAAAAATTACATTATTTACATATTCCTAAGAGGTGCGAAATGGTTATAAGAAATAAAGGATGGCCAATAAAATATTAAAGCATTGTCTGTTTTTAATTTCCTCAATTTAATTTATTTACATGTCTTGGATATTATGTTATAATTTTTATGCGTGGCTTAAACCTATGTATGTGGAAAAAAAAGGTTTTTAAAGTATATATTCTGATTGATTTTTTTTAGGTTTTCCTACCCATGTTCATATTTTGGTTGATAAAACATTAACAAATTTTAATAATTCTTTGATTTTAACTTCATTAAAAAGCTAAGGAAAAGACCTTCAAAATGGTATATAATTTATATATATAACTATAAAAGAAAGCAAAAAAAATGATCAAAATAAATTTTTTTTTTCAAAAAAATTGTGTGGCCCATTCTTTTTGCACAGCGCTGTATATATATATATATATATATATATATATATATATATATATATAATATATATTAAAAAAATATTTATATGTATAAATGATATATATATATATATATATATTATATATATAAATATATAATATATATACTATATATTTCTTCTTATATTATTATATATATATTATTTTAATATAAATATTATCTATATAATATTTTTTATATATTTCTATATATATATATATATATATATATATATATATATATAATATTATATATATATACTATATATATATATATATATATATATATATATTATATATATATAATATATATATATATATATATATATATATATAATTTAATATATATATTATATAATTATATATATATATATATTATATATATTATGTTTGATATGTCTCCTTCATGTTTTGGATAGTCGCAGAAAATTTAGAGGGATGGAGAAGAAAACAGAAGAGGAACAACAAGGAACGAGGAGAAGCAGCAGAGGTCTGAAGAAATGATTGTTAACACCTGGTTGGAAGGAATGATTTGCTGGGAGAAGAATTGTAAAGAAGAAAGAGCTCGCAATTTGGAATAAGTATATTTGAAGGCAGTTAAAAATTTGAAAATTAATATTTTTGTATTTCGTATTTATTTTCAATGAAAAAAAAAATATTTTTTGCAATAATAATTAAGATCTGACAAAATTTTAAATCAACTGGTGTGAAGCAACAAAATGGCTCAACGTAATTCTTTTGGAAATGAAATTAATTTCAAATATTTTATACACTGCAAAAAGTAGGCTTTTACCTTCAAATATATTTATAGAAGAACTGGAATTAGGATGACAACGTCTTCGCCATTACCCATTGAAGAGGGTCTCTATTATCAGCTGACTGGGGCTGGGAATCCCCTCAACTGTTTCAATTTATCTTCCCATGAAGATCGTCATTATATGTACACATAAAATATAATGTATAATGATAGTAATAATATTATAATAGTGAAATGATAATAATAATAATAATATAAAGTAATAAAATTAATAATAATAATAATAATTAATAATAAATAATAATAATAATAATAATAATTAATAATAATAATAATAATATAATAATAATAATAATAATAATTAATAAAATAATAATAATAATAATGATTAAATAATTATATGAAGTAATAATAAAATGATAGTAATAGTAATATAGTTGATGGATGCGATAGTTAATGACTATGGTATATAATGATATTAGATATTATATTAATAGTATTGATAATGATATGGTAATGATGGTAATGATGTAATAATGATGATATTAATGATAGTGATGATAATAATGGTAATAGTGATAATAATAATGATAGGTGATAAAAATATAGTGATTGTAATAGTGTCAGTATTAATGTTAAAGACAGTAATACTTATATGTATATATATTGTATATATTTTTTTTTGTTTATTTTTGGTATTTCATATTTATTTATATAAAAGCGCCCGATTAGCTCAGTTGTTAGAAGCACTCCCAAACCAAGCATCGTCCCAGGTTCGTAATGGTCGAGGTGGGAGAACTGTGAGCTGTTCTCTCCTTTGGGCTTGGCTCGTCCTGCTCGGACGTTAAATGAGTACACATCTCCTTGATTAGGGGCTCTGCCCGTGAGATGGTGTTTATCTCGTGTAAAAAAAAAAAATAATATATATATTATATATATATAATATAATATATATATATATATATATTATATTTACATTTTATTTAGCATAAACATTATAATGTTGTATATATACAGTATAATATATATATATATATATATATATATATATATATATATATATATATAAATAAATAATAAATAAATAAATATATAGTATATTATAATATATATTATAATATATATATATAATATATATATATATATAA
>JABUQX010011064.1:37500-40000 GCA_015478945.1 Trachelipus rathkii | reverse complement strand
CGTACGCCAGTTCGTATTCCAAAGTCAACATTCTTACTAATGTGGAAAATGACAATCATATCACACTTCCTTAAGCTATTGAAACGCATTTGAAGAAACTACCAAAAAATCAGCGCCTCTACAGCTTCTGTCTCAATGTAATACCATTAATCTCAAAGCTAAGAAGCATTTTGAACCATCTTTCAAATGAAAATGATGATAGTTTAAAAAAGAATGAAAGATGTAATTAAAACTAGAGCTAGAAAAACGCTTGGTTGGTCCTGTGGAAATTAATGACCTTCATATAATTGCAACTTACTTAGATCCCCCGTTATAAAAAGACAAGTTTTTTGTAACAATATTAGAACAAGTTAAATCGTTACTTTGTGTTGCCGTTGAAAAACTTCAATCCGACCAGTCTATTAATTCGCCACCCATTAAAGGAAAAAAATGAAATCTACAGAACCAACACCTTCTTCAAGTAAATCCATACAGATTCACTGGAAGAATTTCTATAGTCCAGTAGTAATGAAGAAACACACGCACATTACCAAAACATGTAGTGCAAATGATTGAAAACCTATCACAAAGAAAAACGATTAGATTCAAATGATGATCCAATCAGTTGGTGGAAAGTTAAGCAAAAATGTTTACCCACGCTTGGAGTAAAACCTTGCCCAAGGAAATATTGACCTGTTCCTCCAAACTTATGCTCCAAGGAGAGGACAGGTCAAGTAATTTCCTTGCAAGTTTACTCATAAGCGTGGGTAAACATTTTGCTTAACTTTCCACCACTATTGGATCAATCATTTGAATCTAATCGTTTTTCTTTGTGATAGTTTTCAATCATATGCACTACATCTTTTGGTAATGGCGTGGTTTCATTCATTTCTACTGGACTCATAGAATCTGTCTCAGTGAATCTGTTATATTTACTTGTAGCAAGGTTGTTGGTTCTGTAGATTTCATTTTTTTCCTTTATAATGGGTTCGCTAATATAGACTGTTCGGATTGAAATTTTCCTTGGCAAACACAAAAGTAACGATTTAACTTGTTCTTAATATTGTTACAAAAAACTTGTTTATAACGGGGATCTAAGTAAGTTGCAATAGTATGAAGGTTTAATTTCCACAGAACCAAAGCGTTTTTCTAGCTCTAGTTTAATTACATCTTTCATTCTTTTTTAAACTATCATCATTTTCATTTGAAGATGGTTCAAAATGCTTTCCTTAGCTTTGAGATTAATGGTATTTACATCGGAGACAGAAGCGGTAGAGGCGCTGATTATTGTGGGTAGTTTCTTCAAATTGGTTTCAATAGCTTAATGAAGTGTGATATGATGTCATTTTTTAACGTTAATAGAATGTTAACTTTGGAATTACGAACTGGCGTACGAAGCAGGAGGAGGTCTTTGAGCAATACTTCTTTCCTCATATGAAGTGAACTATTCCAAGCGAGTTGGAATGTCTTTGAAAACATTAAGATATTGAATATCAAGCCGTTTTTCGAATGTACATTCAACTCGTTTTCATTTCGATTCTTCTTAAATGTTTTTATTATAAAATTCCTTTATCAAATCTCGGACACATACACTCAACATCCGGCAGGGCAAAGCGCGGGATGTGCGGATCTTTAAGTAATGTGCGGATGCTCCGACGGAATGCGGATGTCCTGGAATCACTGAATATATATATATACTCTATAGTATATATATAATAATAATATTATAGTATATATAGTAGGTATATATATATATATACTATATATATTATATATATATATAATATATATATTATATATATATATAATATATTATATATAATAATATAGTATATTATATATATTCACCCATAATAGAAGGAAAGAAGGTTAATTTAAGAATGCAAGTAATTTATTATTTGAAATTTGAATAAAATCAGTATTCACTCCTACTGTTTAAATTTAAAAAAAAAAAAAAAAAAAAAAAAAAAAAAAATAATAAGGGAATTTCGAAAACATAGAATCAGAAGGTGTAGAACAGAACAGCCACCAAACATTACAACTATAGAAACTGGTAAACCTGACACGTAGGTCTAATTCTGTCTGAGCCTTCCCCGAAACGATGACGTCATATCCTGTTGCCAGACCAAGAGGATGAAAATAGGGTTGTCTGCTTCCACGCCTGTGCTGGCGCTTGGCAATTATGCTTCCCTGACATAAAATCGGAACTGGGTTGAGGTTGCTCGTTTGCACTTATCATTGAAATATTATGAAACATTTTTACAAAATATTTTAGGCCAAATACAAGAATCCTTATCCGCCATAAAACCAATCGGATATCGGTATATCGGGATCAAAAATACCGATTTTTCGGGATCCCGAAGTTCGTGCTTAAAATTTTGACATCGGAATCGGAATCTACATATCGGGATCCCGAGGGATCGGGATCCTGAATCCCGCACGATCGCTGATATATATATATATATATATATATATATATATATATATATATTATATATATATATATTTTATATATTTGTCT
>JABUQX010011064.1:15000-30000 GCA_015478945.1 Trachelipus rathkii | reverse complement strand
ACTTTTATCTCATAGTATTTCTCAATTAGGTTTTCAGAAGTCTTAATGTTGAAAAGCTTCTTTCTACTGAAGCATTAAACACGGGTAAAATTGCCAGTATTTGCAACAATATGTTAATATTTGGAAATTGTGACTATTGCTGCTTTTGGGGAAACCTGTGCTGTGGCCTGTGATGCCATTTCAACTTCCATAAATCCCATTCTGCTTTTACTAAATCTTCATTTGGGTTTTGATCTTTCCTGTAAAATATTACACAATCTTTTTATCTTCTTATATGGCACATTACACCCGTTCGGTATGACAAATTGCAAGAAAAATTTAAAAATCTCTCTCCTAATGATGATATTAAATCATCCAAAAATGGAATAAAAATGGATGTGCGATAATAAGTCTGTGGGTCAGAAGTAGGAATGTTGGGTCGGTATTTTTGGAATTTGTTAATCTTAGTACAGATTTCAATACTCAGTTCAGATTCAGATGCGCTTACACATTCTTCAAAATCAGCTGAAATTTAATGTTGCATTTTCTCTTGATGGTTTCAAGTTTAGTTTTTAATCCACCGGACTTACGAGATTTGGTTCCTGACAGCGACGAATTATATAAAATTAATTTAACTTCTGCACTTTATATTATTAACGGATATGATACTTAAATTTTTTTAGTGTCTAGGAAAATTTCGGGGGGGGCCCCTGGCCCCCCCTAAATACACCACTATATATATATATATATATATATATATATATATATATATATATATATATATATATATATATATATATATATATATATAATAAATAAATATATATATATATATATATATATATATATATATATATATATATATATATATGTAACACCACAATTAACAGGTATATATATATATATATATATATATATATATATAAAGAAAACGGAGAAATCTTCCAGTATTTGTTCAGACAGACATTGACATTATGTCAGAATATGCTAGGGTAAATAAACTAAATATTAGCGAGATGTTATTTCAATTCTTTATTTCTTTTTACTTTTTAGCTAATGCAGAGTAATGCTTCAATTTTAAAACTAGTTAAATAATATTTCTTTTTCAATTATCAGGTCATGGCACCAGTCGCCGTTGCACTAGATCAAATCCAAGGGGAGAAACAGTGCTATCTGGGCTCCCTGATCCCCACCCTCATTGTGACCAAAAAAATGCTGATTGACTTGAAGACCAATGGCAATCTCCTGTTCTGCGACCCTCTGGTCAATACCCTCCTTGACGCCATAGACAAGAGGTTCTCCAACAACCTTGAAGATGAGGAGTACCTTCTGGCCACACTGCCTTCCACCCCAAGTTTGCCTGATGGGTGAGGGCTTTTGAAGAAACAATGGCCAGAAAGTCAGAGGTCAGGGCACTGATGGAGGAGAAGGTGGAAGAGTTATTACGGCGTACCGAACTCGAGAACGCCAACAGTACCAGCAGCAGCGAGGGAGAGGACATGGAAGAGGACCACTACTCTGTGATGCTAATGATTATACTGAACTAACTCAAGGTCAACGTCATCAAAGATCAATCAAGAGTAAAGCTGCTCTCATTGTAAATAAGTGGCTGCAGGCGAAATCGACAGACAGCCTGTCAGACCTAGCTTTTAACAATGAGAAGGTGCTCATTGATCTCTTAAGGTACAATACTGCAATGCCGTCTAGCGCTGCGGTGGAGCGATTTGTCTCCCTTGGCAAAGATATTCAGAGCCAAGAGGAATTCTCTGTCAGATGAAAACTTTAATATGCTCATGTTTATGAAGGGGAACATACAAATGCTGCAGAAGCCCAGAACCTAGTATTTATATTTTTATATTGATAAATTGTTATTAACTAATTCTTTGATTTAATTTCAAATCCTTTATTAACTTTATCTTTGGCTTTTTACATACATTATAGAATCTATAACATCAGAGCATAAATTAGAAAATAAAATTTTATTATAAAAAATACTGAGAAGCAAAGGAAAAAAAATTAAATTTATTTAATAAGATATCCAAAGTTTTACAAGTTATATAAAGCAAGTAACAACATTCCCCTTTTTTCTGGGTACGTGTCGGTAAAGAAAACTGAAAATTTTATATTATAATCTATAAAATAGGTGAAAAGAAGATGCAATACATTTATTTTTAACATTTTCTTAAAAACCAGTCGTGTTTTTTTTTAAACATTTCATTTATAATAAAATGAAATACATAACAATTTGGATTTATCGATTTATCGGTTATCGCCTTATCGGCGATATTTTTATCACGAGTTATCGGATATCGGTTATCGATGATAAGGTTTTCGTTATCGATTTATCGGTTATCGCGATAACATTTTTCGTTATCGTGCCCACCAATGAAAATATCAAATAAGGAAAATATACACTTAATTGATAATATGCAATGATAACAATTATTGACAATATGCAATTCGTCCTGAGCCTAACAACATAAGAAATATAATTTTCATAAGTAGAGTTAAGAGTAACGGTTGAACAAGTATAAATTTTGGTTAGCATTTTTATATGCAAAGAAAGGGGAAACGTAAAGCAATCGGCGTAACCCTCGTCGGGTAATCGAGGGGTCTCGGGACAGAACCCCGCTCTTGTTTTCGAAGTTTACCCAATTTGGCTAGTGAAGTACCAGACTTTCCCTGACATATAAGCAGTTACATGACCAAAATATTTAGAATACAACTGTCATCTTATTGATCATTTATGAAAGGAAAATCAATCATTCACACAAAGTATCACAAAGGAATTGTGAGCTTTTGTTTTTATGTCGAGAGACGTAAAATACGGGAGTTTTCTTTTTCATTCTGAGATTTGAATGACATAAGTCTTGTGAACGAAATGGCAATATATATATATATATATATATATATTATATAAGATAAAGTATAAATATATCTTTATTTATATATTTATATAAATAAACAAATATAAGAGATATATATATATATATATATATATATATATATATATATATATATATATATATATATATATATATATATATATATATATATATAAACAAATGCTAATGTTTTACTAAAGCTTTAGTTTTTATAATAATTATGCAACTGCAAAGTGTAAGGGAGAATTGAAGCCCGATAAAATGTTCTAGTGCTAAGGCGGTGCCGCGCAGGTCTTTTCTAAGCACTTTTCAGGCTGATGTTGAGAGAGAGAGAGAGAGAGAGAGAGAGAGAGAGAGAGAGAGAGAGAGAGAGAGAGAGAGAGAGAGAGAGAGAGGCCTTTTTTATGAGTGCCAAAAAGTAAAGAATAAATAATAAAGAAAAATAATAAATAATGAAGAATAAAAAGTAATCAAATTGAGACGATCAAGATAAATTGTTAAGTTAATGTTGGAAATATCTCAGGTAACAAGAAAAACATTGTATTTTATTTAAACAATCGGAAGAGTAAGTTCTTAGAACTAACAAAAGTAACAACAAAAACCAATATATTTGCCCATATAAATTGCTAAATTTGTATGTGATTTCCAGGTATATATTTTATTTAATTTTATAATAAATTTGTTTCGATATTAGAATTGTAAATTTATAGTCTTTTTTATAATGTCTTCCAGAACTATGCTTAATGATGTTTTGTTTGCTGTAAATAAAATTGAATTGGCATCCATGCCTCAGTTCCCCTATGTTCTTAATTTCGAAATCTTGGTCTGGATCTTTTATAAGCTACTTCGTAAATAGCGAGCGACAGGTCAAACTTTTAAAGCTTGTTGGTTACGAAAGCGTTTAACATATATATATATATATATATATATATATTATATATATATATATATATATATATATATATATATATATATATATATATATATATATATATATATATATATATATATATATATATATATATATAGAGTATATATATATATATATATATATACATATATATATATAAATAGTTTGTTAGTTAAAAAATAGATATAAAGATATATATATATATATATATATATATATATATATATATATATATATATATATATATTTGTAATGGTCCTAAGTGGGTTTGAACCCTTACCCTTGAGATGGTACTCCAAGAGTGTTACCTCTTGACCAACGATTAGCTCAAAGGAAACCCATCATTTTACCTCTGAAAGCTTAGCTTCCCAAGAGGAGTGAGGCATGTCTTGGACACCTAACCTCCGACGGGCCTCCCCGCTAACACTCGGGTCAGGGGCAACACTGGGTAATTTTTAATCGGACATTATTAGGTATTCAAAGATATTTGTGCAATAAACGCAACAATTATTTGTATATTTGTAATGGTCCTAAGTGGGTTTGAACCCTTACCCTTGAGATGGTACTCCAAGAGTGTTACCTCTTGACCAACGATTAGCTGTTCACCATATTTTTATTGGTTGCCCTCAACTAGACCCCATTCGCCGTTGTCATTTTCCTACTCTATGGTCCATAACACCTTCTAAAAGGTTGTCCCATATCTTGTCTGAATCCTCCCACTTTAATAGTAACTCTATCTTCTCTATTCTCCAAGAACTAAATATTCTTAACATTTAATTTTGTTATGTAACATTAGGACTATATATATATACTGTAAGGGCATCTTTTTATTTATGTTTTTATTTATTTTTTGACTGAATATTTATTTCACCATCTATATTTACTTTTATGATATTTAAAATAAGTATAAGCCAGGACCCACCCGTAGAGTTGACTATTCAACCCAGTGTGGCCGCTTCCCTGTGGGCCGTGTTGTGTCATGTATACGAACGCAATATATATATATATATATATATATATATATAGTATATATATATATATATATATATATATATATATATATATATATATATATATGTGAGCAGGTGGCAGGTATAGTATATATATTTTTTTGCCACCGCTCCCATCCTACGAGATGCGGGCGACCCAGAGATATTCCGCCTTCATACATTATGAATATTAAATTTGTATTCCTAAAGGGAAGGATATTGCCCAGAGAGGTCATGTGACAGCATTACTCGTGTTTGGTGGGCCAGAGTTCGTTCTGTATGGGATATTTCAGGTGGACTTGCTTGAAGTATGATGTTTTTTTTGTTTTTTTGGGGGGGTGGGAAATGCGTAAATCGTTCTTTGGGCCAATTGAGTAGGAATGTGTTAAAAAAAAGTGTGTTTGGCGATTGGGGTGGAAATGTCTTGTGTATGTTAGAGTAGTATATTACTGATGTGCTTTTTTTCCCCTTATATGTGCAGTGGGTTGTTGTAATGTTTGATGCACCATAAAATTGACAGCCTATCATGTCAAGATAGGCTTTTATAGGGAGAATTTTTGTTTCAGTTAATAGGTGGTGGAGAAGTGTGAAGGGAAGGCATCCGGCTATTATTCTAAGGGCTTTATTCTGTACAATTTCTATTTTTTGTGTGTTGGATTGGGATATTGCGGGAGCCTAGACAGGTGATGCGTAGTTTATAAAAGGATGGAGGTATTGTCCATATAAGATTGTGAGGGTCTCTTTATGTCAACCAAAGTTTGTTCCTATTAATGATTTATACGCATTTAATTTGTACATGGTATAGATGTAATATTATTGATGTGCGGGTGAATGTCATGTGTGTATGTAAAGTCAAACCTAGGATGGTGGGGTGTTTATTGAGAGAGTCTATTATTTGATAGATTAACTGCGGGGTGAATGTTTTGGTTCCTCAAACTTGTCTGGACTTTCTTCTTACTTCGTTCACTACCATGTAATGATTACTGCTTCAGCTAGAATGACCTCTATGGGTGCGCAGAATGCATGACTGAGGTTGTTCACACTGGCACGGAGGCGTCCATTGTTACTCTATTAGAAGTTTTCGAATGTACCCTAAATCGAAAGATTTGGACATTTCCTAATTTTTCTAATCATATTTAAAACCGAAAATTTGGTTTTGTAAGGAACGTATGATTAATTATGTGTGGATGTTTGGTTAAACTTTGTGGAGTTCCTCGTTGAAACTTCTACCCCTCAATCTAATCATTTCCTTATGACTAACACTGGGCAGCATACATACCTTTCATTGTCTTCCAACACTTCCAACAATATATCCATGCGTTTTCTGTACTTCCCCTTCGAACATGATGAAAGGTTAACAGGTTAAATAGTTTTGCTCGAATAGTCAGTGGGACTTTATCTTGGATAACATTACACAATCTTTGCCCAATCTCGGCGTTTGGCATCCTAAGGGTCTACTGCAGCTTCTCTACGAGACCAGCACCTAGAATCTCTACCCTCTACAATCGAAATGTCGTACCGAACCAGCCAAGGGTATCAAATCAATTATTTCCTCTTAACTTCTTTAGTGTGATCACATTTCTGCGATGACTTTGCGTGGCTAATATTCCAATTGAGGAACTGACCCACCTTGTGGAGGAGTGGATATTTGCTTACCATCAAACTTAAAATTTTCCTTGAAATCTGTTTATAGTGGCCATAATGATAGGAGTGGAGTCAGTCCACCAAATTCCTTTCATTTTGAAAAATCTTTCATGCAGTGGCAGTTATCTCCATCTTTCCGTTGATTACATGAAAAGTGATTTGGAAGAACTTTTTGAGCAGCTGCCTCCTTTATTATTTATTGGTTGTGGAGAACCTTGGAATCTTAACCTTATGTGGAATGACATCTTTATACACATCCCCATTATTCTAGATGCTAGCTTTTTCACTTTTTTTTGTCTTAGCTGATACCTCTTAACCTACGAAGAAATGGATACCCACTTCGGCTTATATTAACAATCTCCCTATACACATTATCAATATTTGACATTGGTTGTTTTGCATGGAAGTTACCAATTTCCTGCAAATAATTTACCAGAGGCCTACCCTTCTCATACACAGGAGGAACCTTACTCCTGCTGGTGCTACCAAAGAGCTGATTGGTGTTCCTTTTACCGTGAAAATCTGTTCCTATCTCCCTCCTAGGAAAACTTTCAGTCTTTATTAATTACGTTTTTCGTTAAATGTTGTACTCTAGTCGGCTTAAAGCCAATATTCCGCGCTCTACTGCAAATACTCTCCCAGCCATCTCTTAATCTTCAAATTATGTTCAGACCCGCCGATAATAAAATCTTTTGACGTAAAAATGAAATCGCTCCACCCCCGCAATCTTAGATTTTTTACAAAGCCGTCGTCGCAGACAGATTTTTTTAATAGTTTCTCTGTGCTAGAGTTTACAGCCTATTTTGCCAGGCAACTACAGATGGGAATATGAAATGGAGCTCACCATGTGGACTAAGGAGCATAGTTTTTTTTATGCATTACCTTATAGTTCTCCCTTTACATGGTTTCTGCCTTCATTTCTGCGTTGATTTAGCGTTTTGTTAGGACTGATTAATGGATGGTCACTGTTGAGGAAAATGGACCCAATTAAACTACGGTTGGGTTGAGAGAAGGATCCTGCCCTCCCCATAGAAACCATTACCTAGGAATGATACTAACACATCTAAGCGTAGGTCATGCCAACTTTACCCACGAAAATCTTCTCTTGACCTTCCGAAAATATTCAATTTCTGTGTCATCTTACCAACTTCGTAGTTTATGTATCACCTGTTTGTTGATTGCCAACAAATCGACACCTTTTTTTTCCCACATCTTGACTGATTAATCCTCGTGATTATAGTGCAAAAATATATATCTCTTATTTTTGAATGGCAACCCATTTGAAAGAATAATTGGCGAATAGTTCTCTGCAGCACGTCACTTCAATTAGCTTAGGGGTCATCACTGGAGTATTTTTTTTCCAACCAAAAAATCTAACAATTTAACAAATCCATGAACTATGTGATAACCTTTATTTGATATATATATATATATATATATATATAATTATTATATATATATATATATAATATTTTAAAATATACTATATAATATATCATATATATTATATTATATATATATATTATATATTATATATATATATTATATATATATATATATATATATATATAATATATATATATATATATATATATAATATATATTTATAATTTGGTTTTAACACTTCTACAATAAATAATGAGGAAAAATCTGACAGTCATTCTGTATACAGGGAATACAATAGGGAGTTCCTACTGCCAAAGGGAACGAACCCCGAAGTAATTAAGTCCTCACTGTCGAAAGATGGCGTCCTCACAGTGGAAGCTCCTCTTCCCGCCCTTCCTGGCCCAGGAGAGCACCAAATTCCAGTTGCTTATAAGTAACTTAAGAGTTGCTAATTCTTCTGGGAATTTAGCATATAACCTTATCGTTTTAGGTATTTTTCATTACATTGAGTAATAGTTCAGCCATTAATAATAATGAAAATTAATAATCGATTGTAATAATTCCTGGATTTAAAGAAATTTGAATGAATTTCAAATGTTTTTAACTAACCAGTTTAAAAAAATTTATACTTTGTATTTGATTATGAAATTTTTTTTTTTTTTATGTATGAAAAGTTGTATATAATAAGTTAGCCATTTGTAATTTATAAATGTAATTTATAAATATTGGCCAAAATGTGTATTCTTTGTTTTTAAGTTGTAAAGCTGCTTAAGAGTTTGAACACAGTCTAAGAATATAGTTAACGCAAAGTCAAGAAAACCAAAGTTTACCATATATGGTAAACTTTGAGAAAACCACCTTATACTTGATTGTGCTTGTAGTAAGCGTATAGTAGAAACCAACGAACGAGCAAACATTCGTGTGCGAAAGAAAACGTACGTTGGAACATAATCTATTATATTATGTTATATTATTTAGTATATATATATATATATATATATATAAATATATATTATATATATATATTATAAAATTATAGAGAAAAGAAAAATATATATGTAATATGTATATATATTATATATATATATATATATATATTATATAATATATAATATATATATATATATATATATATATATATATATATATATATATATTTAAAATTTTTTATATATATATATATATATATATATATATATATATATAAATATATATAATATGAATAATCGGTTATAAAAATGATAATGTTTAATTTATTTATTTTTTACATATATCCTTAAGAAATAAACTTGTATTTGATTAATTTTCATTGAGAAAACGTTGCTTTTAAAAAAAGCTCCCTTTATTACATTCTGTTTCCGATTTTCTGATTGTAACATTTGTTTATGAATGACACGATGAATTATATCGACGCCAGTAGTTGTTCATGAAACTTATAATGAAATGTTTGAAAAATGAGTTTTCTGCCAAAAAAACAGATCGTAAAAAAAAAAAAAAAAAAACGTAAAATGAGCCTGAAAAAGAAAAAAGGAAAAGGCCTCCAACTTTCGTTTTCAAAGCCATTTACCGTTAAATTTAGCAATTAAAAAAAAAATAAAAAAAAAATTATAGGCAACTTTATAACAATTCCCTATTTTAAATGAAGTAAAAATAAATTAATTCAATTTTTTACAAAATTTAGTGAGATTGTTTTGATATCGTCCTCTCTTAAAATGTTCTCTCTCTCTTTTAGATGTGTAACTCAAAATAATTATGATCTTTTAGATTTTGTGACTTTAAAAAATCGTTGGCTTGGCAGGAATTAATTAAAGATTTTATGATTGATAAACAACAGGCAACATTATTAAATGGTTATTTTTCTTAACAATAAAAAATTAACTAAATTCCCTGCTAATAGGCCTAATGGATCTGTTTGTATGCAAAAATAGTCTAGGCATAAGAAAATTGTCACCAATTTTGACGATATTTTTGAAACTTTAAATAAATTCAAAAAAAATGTATTATGTTGATAACATAAAAATCACAGTTTTAACAAATTTAAACAAAAAAAAAAGTTGAATTTGATAACATGAGTTTTGAAACGTTATAATTATTATTATTAACAAGCTGCGTCATCTGACCCAATTCTGAAACTTTTTTAAGCTCGAAAAAATTATAATAGTATTAAATTATTAATAAAAATTTAACTAACCAGTTTAAAAAAAAAATTTATACTTTGTATTTAATTATGAAAAAAAAAAAAATTATGTATGAAAAGTTGTATTTAAGTTAGCCATTTGTAATTTATAAATGTAATTTATAAATATTGGCCAAAATGTGTATTCTTTGTTTTGAAGTTGTAAAGCTGCTTAAGAGTTTGAATTTCAATGCTCTCACTATTTTTGTAAAAGCCAAATTGTAAAGTTGTCCACTCGTTTATTTTTCTCTATAAAAGAAACGGCTTCTAAATGTCCCACTGATGACAGCTAATATATATATTATATATAAAGAGTATATATATATATATATATATATGTTGTGTAATTAAATCATATATATATTATATATATAATATTATATATATATAATATAATATATATATATTATATATATAATATATATATATATATATATATATATATATATATATATAATATATAATATATATATATATATATATATATATAATATATATATATATATATATATATAATATATATATAATAATATATATAATATATATAATATATATATATATATAATAACTATATATATTATATATATATATAAATATAATATATATATATATATAATATATATATTATATATATAATAATCTTAGTAAAAAAAGGAATAAATTTCTGAACTCTGGTCCAAATCAGAACTATAAATTTTTAATTGTGCTCAACGTAAAAACTAAAACAATAATTGTTCAGTAAAGGATTTTATATCGGTTGGTAAAATAAAACTTAAATCTTGGTTAATAAAGATGTATGCTTCTGGAATTTTGATTTTAAAACCATTATATTTTTCAAAATAGCTTTAACCTTTTTTCAAATTTTAAGGAATTATCTAAGGATTGGATTGTCTTAAATTTCTCAGCTTGCCGAAATAAACGAATACAACCTGCCTTTGTTTCATTATTGTTTGTGTTGACCAGATTTGGTCACCGGTTTTTTGCAAACTTTCAAAGTTACTATAGAGTTTAACAACTAAGAAGAATGTATCGTCAAGTATATTTTTCATATTTTAAAACTTATTTTTGCTTTAGATGGTGAATTGCACCAACAGTTCAATTAAAAAAAATAAAATAAAAAAAAGCTGAAACCACACAATTATTTTCTGGTATATTGTCTCCAAAGACTTTCAAAGTTAGATACCATCGTGAATGAGCAAACCTACAATAACACGTATACCATTGTTCAAACGAAAACAAAAGCATGAATGCAAGTGTCAACTAATCTCATTTATTCAAAAGACTATTCATTTTAAAATGATTATAAACTAAAATATGCCAAATATGATCAAGATTTGGGGATTTGATGTTGAGGGAATTTTTTTTATGGAACCTTTGAAATGGTTATGAAGATAAAATTATGCAGAACATTTTTTGCTGGTAATATAATGAAATTGCTTTGTGATGAAGTTCTGTGATAGATGTCGAAAACTAGAATAATTGTTTTAGAGAATCCAATATAAATAAGGAGAGGAATAAAGAGTCAGTCATGGAAAAGGTGTCGGGAGTTAAAGTTAGGAGGAATAAGTTGGACCAAAATGTCTTTAGTACAAAGAAATCTGGAATGAAGTTTTACAAGACAAGATGGCGGAAGATTTGAATTAGGATTTTTAGAAGTATAATTTAAGGAGGAAATATGAAAATAAAACTACGAAAGAGGAGTATGATATAAAAACGATAAACACGAGGAAAACACTCGATTCAAATGTAAATTTGAAGAAAGATTATTCCATATTCTGTGTCATTTAAAGGTCTTCAGAATGAAAAGGTGGTGCTCACAGTAGAGTTAAATAGTACTTAAAATAGAGAATGGTTCATTCTCCATGCCCAAATTTCTGCTAACGATAACTGCAGTAAAGGTTTAAGTTTCATTTCAAAAAATTTCTCTGATATCTGATTGACGTTTGCTAAAGTTTCTGTAAAATAATTATGCGAAATAACTATTAAAAATATTATTTATTATAACTCTTAACGCTATTAATTGTACACTACTTATATTAAGCAAAATTAATTCCTTTATTATAATTTCTTCTTTTTGTATCCGTCTTCGTAAAACTTTTGTAGTTTTGCATCACGAAAACCAAATGTCTCTGGTATTTGACGACGCATAACCATTAGTCCTAGTAAAGTGAAAGCAGCGTAGAAAATGTATACATTATGGTGGCCCAGTAATAAGATTGCAGAATTAAATGTTTTGGTGAAAATGAAGTTTAAAGCCCAATTTATTGCTATTTCACCGAATTAAATGTTTTGGTGAAAATGAAGTTTAAAGCCCAATTTATTGCTATAACAATTCCAGCAGCAGAACCTCTGATTTGAAGTGGAAGACTGTCTCCAATAAACATCGAGGGTATTGGGGCCCATCCTATTCCAAAACCTATCATGAACACCATGAAGCATAAAAATGGCAAATATGATAAGTATAAAGATAAGTCATGTAATGGACCTTCGTGATCCCTTACATAAACATGGAATGCAAGCAAGAGCAATGATGATATCATAGCTATAGAGGATAATTCGATAAACTTCTTTCTTGGATATTTACCCATCTGCTGCACTACAATGATTACAACGACAATATTGGACACAGCCGACAAAACACCCGCCATTCCAGGATCAATGTCGCATCCGGTTTTCACAAATATAATTCCGGTAAATGTTGAAATTGGGCTGATACCGGTACCTTGCTGAAATATATGCAGAAAAATGGCTGCTAAAAATGGCCATCTAAAAGGGGGCCTCAGCATATCGCTTAGTGTAGGATCATTTTTACCAGCTTTGTTCGACTCGGACAGACTAAGTTCTCGCAATTCTGACTGAGCCTCAGCCTCTGTCGGTCGTAGCCACTTGAGAACTTCAAAAGATTTTTCTTTTTGACCTGCAAAAAACGTTCTGCTTATATTTGATGCGTATTTCGATAATTCAACTGAATCATAACATTTATGAGAAATTAAACTTATATTGTAATAGGAGTGTATTGGAAGTTACCACAGAGTCACGATTTATTTTGTATATTACAATCTCTATACTACTAAAATTATTAATTAAAAAAATAAGCTTAAGTGCTCTACATGGGTAATTGCTTACCTGATTTGATGAGAAAGTACGGAGTTTCTGGAAGTAAAAACAACAACGAAAATAAAAGACCGCTGACATAAAAGCCAACCCAAGCCATTCCTCTCCAACCAGATGTTGCACCAACAATATTTATTAAAACGAATCCTATATATATATATATATATATATATATATATATATTATATATATATATTTAATAAACAATAATATTATATATATATATATATAATATATATATATATATATATATATATATATATATATATATATATATATATATATATATATATATATACCAAAAAAGAATTTTCGTATAGATTTTAAATAAAACATGGGTTCGTTTTCTTATCATATTTTTATTTTTTTCTCTCCCGGTTTTCAAAAAAAAAAAAAATAAAAAAAAAAAAAAAAAATTTTACAACATCACCCCAAAATTCCTATTTTCTGATTCGTTTAGAAGCGTCACGTGACCTCCCTCAAACTCTCCCCACTTTTTTTCAGATAATTAACCGAAGTTGCCAACGCGCAGTTTCCTGATAAATTAAAATAAAATATTCTTGATCCCTTATTTCTTAGCAACGAATTTAAAATGTACCATTTTTATTTTTTTTCCTTGGATTTCTCTTTTCTCTTTTTTTTAAAAACACCAATATTTCAATAAGACAAATCACACCTAAATATTAGGAGAGAGCTTTCTGGAAACTCTTTTTTTCCGTTATCCGTTATGAGAACGCCATCCCTCCTCTCTCGACCCCCACTCTCTCCCTCCCTCGTCCAGGCGACCGGCTATACACGTTGGAAATAAAGCATTTTACTTTTTGCCAATGACCCTAGCCGGTTGTGTTCTTAGTCTCGGTGCTCAAATGATAGTGATTTTCTTGGTTAGTTTTTCGATCATTTCCTATTTACATTTATATTTTTTATACAAATTACTAGGAAATAATTTTAGTGTTTTAGAAGTTTTTGAAAGCCTAATCTAAGCTCGGGGATTTTTTTTATAAAAGTTGAGGCTTAAAACTGCCCTACTTTGTAAGCGGTAATACCACTTAAATATCTGAATTTTAGCTATAATTTTATTTTAAACTTACCCCCAAACTTGGGTTTGCTAAAATTTGCGGAGGTATCATGGAGTAGTTTTTTTTTTACTTTTTTTTCACTTTTCAATATAATTTCTGTTTTTTTGCAATATCATACATTTTATAAATTGTTGTTTTTCTCAAGTGTATATATATATCCCTTTTGTTTTTTATATTTCTATATACGCTTTAAAGTAAACTACAAAGGACCCTATCTTTACCCGGTCTTATTTTCTTATTTTTTTTTCTTGCAATAATTTTTATTCCTCTTTCTTTTTAAAAAGTAATTATAATTCCTATCCAAAAACCTAACGTCCCTTCATTTAAATAAATGCTCTGAATTTGTAAACGTAGATTTCCTATCTTGCTCTTCTTGAATCCATAAAACTATCACCTCCGCACCCAAAAATACCGTATATATGATGCGCACAACTTTCTCTCTGGAAATTTAGATATAAATAGTAAAAGTTTTGGGTTTTTCCTTGAATAATAATAATAATAATAATAATAATAATAATAATAATAATAATAATAATAATAATAATAATAATAATAATAATAATAATAATAATAATAATAATAATAATAAAGTGTATAATAGGGTTTTCGATAATGTATTACTTTATGTTTTCAATATATTTTTTTAGAATTTAATTTACATTATAAACCTTTTCTTTTTAAATTTTTACGCATTTTACGTTTGGCAAAATCAATTTCCCTCTCGCATTATAATTGTTTTAAGCTTTCGAGATAGAATTACTTTCTGTTTGCAATATATTTTTTTATATAGAATTTAATCTACATTAGAAATTTTCTTTTTTTAATTTTTTTTAAGCAT
>JABUQX010011064.1:0-12500 GCA_015478945.1 Trachelipus rathkii | reverse complement strand
TCTCTCTTGATATATAGTACGCGGACTAAGTCCTCTCGCACTAATAGTATTTGAAAACTATATCATTTCAACAAAGCAATATATATCGCAAACAATGGAGTCTATAAACTATGTAATTGAATAGATATACTCTAAAAATTAAATGGCAACATGAAGGTTCGTCAAAAACACTTGTACCACACTATCAAAAACTTAAGCTAAACATTTGCCAACACTTAATAGAATTTATAGTTTAAATATCAACGCAACTTTCTTCTTCACTACGTTTTAACAACCTGGATAGAGAACATAATATAATCTCTCAGCGTTTAAACACTATGACATTGATATTTGTATATTCAATCACACCGTAAGCACGATTTCAACTTAGCATTAAAATCACTGAAAGTGGAAGTTAAGAAGATAGGTTAACTAGAAACTTAAGCAATAATTTCTTGCTTTATTGCACGGAAAAAAGAAAATGGAGCTAGTATAGCGTACTGGTGACACGTCTGAATAAACACAAGTATCTAAAAAACCTGAACTTTATTCTGTAGGACTTCGCTACATTAGATCATATATTTTACGCCATATTATTCAGAAAATTCCTAGTATATCAGGTGAAAATGTATACATCGTTATGAATGCTAAACTTAGAGTGGGAGCCAATGAGACACCTGTTTATTCTTTAAAAAAGATGTTTCTTTGTGCACACACATGCATTTTAAAACATCCTCAGTGACAAGCTATGATCCATTAATCCTACACAAACAAATGTGAACTAGAAGTTTACCGCGAACTCTTCTCACGTTAAACTGTATACTAATATGATACTCTCTCGAGGTCAGTTCTCTTACTCTACTCCATACTCTACAAGAGAAAAGTATACTATAAATTAAGTTTAACACTCAAAGTCTCTCAAATTGTATTATAGCTCTCTAATAAAGTTCCTAAAGCTCGAATTCACTCTGTAAAGTCACTCCTTCTCGTAGAAAAGTCCCATAAGTGGCATAGAGTTTAACCACGAGATAGTAGAAAAAAATAACATATGGGTTTGTATCTTATGGAAATTATAGAGTACTCTCGATATAATATGGAGAGAGTCACAATCTCTGCCGATCCGCGAGAAATTTAGACGGAATTTAAACCGTGTGTAATACGGGCAATATAGGTGATCACACAGTATAAAATATACATCATCAAAATTCTTATAACCTGATATATACTAGGGTATATATATAAGTTAATTGTTATATATATATATATATATAGACATTATGAGTTATTATATTACATATTTAAGTATCTTATGATACTAGTATATGTGCTAGATGAATCACTTGACAAATTATCTTAATGTATATAGTCACAAATAAATTATACACCTCAAAAACTATATTTTCAAAATATATTAGAAAGTATAATCAATCAAAATCAATTGTTTATTATATTCGACAAATAAAAACATAAAGGTAATGATGTCAGTTTTTATATATCTCATACAAGCATGTATTATGAAATACACGAATGTATAACCGATATCACTGCCTTCATAGAGTTATTGAGATATATTTTGCTAGCTATTCATAGAAATTTACTCAACCTATGTTTCGAGTAAAAGTAATTTTTATTAAGTTATTTGATTGTATTGTAAATATTATAAATATATAGTGAAAAAGCTATACGGTATATATATATAATCATAATAATAGAGTGTTACTTGAAAATATATATTTAAATATCTTATTTATTAAACCTTATAACCTAAATCAATAGTTAATATTGCACAAGCCTAATGACGGTAAGCAGAATGTTATGATACGTAGTCACCACATATAACGTGATTGATACAAGTGCAGTTATTGAATAGAGTGATAAGTACTACCCTTACGCCCATCATGTTCATCATTGTTACGCACACAAATTAAATTATTTATATATTATGAATAAATTGAAAATATATATATATATCTATACAATAAAGATTAAAAATATTTTCTAATTAGAGTGATTTGGTGCAGTTTATTTATCAATAATAGAATTATCACTTATATATAATACTTAAAATCGTAACGTATTAATGAGCTATATTCAAATAAAGTATAATTATATATTAATAGTTCCACATTCTAAAAAGATATGAGTGTCAATAACCATAATATAGTAATTTTCATTCTATAAAATATTCGTAAATATTATTGACATAATAATAAGTAATAACATAAGAAAAATTATTTTTGGATATTAGTTTTATTTTAAAATGGAATATCATAGTGAGAATGAAGACTGTATGGGTACTCGATAAAAGCTTCCAATGACTTTCTCAGCATCATTTTTATTTCTTTGAGTAAAAGATTTTATTGTATATAAGACAATACAAGTTTCATAATTCTTTTCTGAGTCTTTTTATGAAACGTATTATGAATCCTATCAGACTTTCCTGGTATATCATAGAAGGCCTTAAAAGACTATGCTCATAATAATCATAAAATAAATATTTACAAGTTATGAACATTATTATTTTACTTTTGTAAAACATTATATAGTAATCGTTCCATAATTACAACTCTCTAATATATGCTAGTCCAGAAGGAGATCTGAGCACAAATATCTTATATTCTTAATCACTTTACAGATGGGCTTTTATAGAATGTTGAGTTGAGTAAAGTGTAGAAGTAGTACACCCAATATTTAAATATATAGAATATACTATTTTTAAAAAAAAGACTATATTTATTTAAATAGAGAATAGTGTTGTAAGGTTTTAACTAAATACGCACTTATACAAAACAGAGAGGATGCTCAAGCACAATATAACTATTGAAAGACACACAATAAATAATAACACATTATAACATATCACACATTTTAAATAGAAAATTTTTGACGGTTACCTATATCCATTTTCCTTCTGCTACCTATATATTTTGAGGTATCACGGTATCGCGCACGTATAGGTGCTCAATACACTTCTTTTTCCAAAAGATTTCTGCGGCGAATGTGAACTCACACTAGTGAATTTCCTACCTGCTCACAACTATATTTCTCGCAAACTCACTTGCGAACCAAATTTTCTGCTCGTACTTTCACCATAAAGAGTAAAGAACTACATTCCGCGCATTCTAGGGCTAAGGTCCCACAGCGAGGAATAATATATTATTAATGAACACCTAGGGGTAAGCATTATCTGGCGTCACAAATGTTAATGTTATGAATTACATTAAGTGCCTTTGGCCATTTGGGAATAGTGAATACAACCGTGAGTCATGACCGGAAGGCTTATTATTTCTTCACGATAGAAATGATTTCTCCTCGAGCCGAGAAGGATCCAATATAGAAACTGCGTACGTTAGAAGAGTCGCGTCTCTCCATTGATGGCCTCGGATCCACTGTGCTGACCCACTACATAGCACGTCACGTTCACCAACATATTACAGAGACCGTTGGCGGGCGAAAACCCGTTTCTTTAGAAACACAACATCACAAGATAGATAAACGCACGGGCAGTGCTATCAGAGTTACAACACAAAGGAGGCGAGTATAGGAACTCCACGCGATATCGGTTAACGTGGAGCGACGACTCTCAAATCAATTCAACACCAAAAAGTGATATTTAAATAGATCAATTACTGAGTAACGCCGAAATAATAGTACAGAAGGGCTACTCACTTAAAATCTTTAAATCGCATAATATTTGAACCCATCTAAAGTAAGTTTAAACATATCGACGATTCTAAAATATCACATGCGCTAGATAATATGTCATAACCTTAATTTAAGCACAGAATACCACTCTGTTCCTGTATAGAATTTCTTGAACTACAGCATAAGTTATGTTAACGGTAGTGAAAAGTTCAAGTTACTCATAACATGAAGTATCCGTCGGAATTCAGTACACAGTCACCTTATCGTAAACACCTTTTGAGCCTGAGCATTGACGAATAAGCTGTCGCCTCTGGCTCCATTTCAAGTACAGGCTCGTACACAGTACCTACTATATTAGTGTACAGTTGATCCTCGCCGTCCTGGGAGACCCCTCACTTCTTGTTTCCTGCTGTCCGAAAGCTGTGCGTTCGGAAAGTTTACTAAAACCCAACATAAAGTATAGGTGAATGTTTTACGAGAGTAAATTGGGGCTTACGAGGATAATTAACACATTATAATATAATGTAAACGAATATTTGAGATAGCTGTTGTTCTTATTCACAGAATCTGTATATATTTTTACTGAAAAATATATAAGTCATCGACGGCAGAACCGCATGTTACTCAATATATAATATCGATCACCACTCACTCCGTTGTAACTAATAATTCACTTCATCCACTAGAAGACCGCCACCGTCACCCAATACCTTTTACCTCTTTACCCTCTACTTCTAAAAACCCTAGTACTATGGAGAGTTTGCTGGCCGGGACCTCACGTTAATATATATATTATATATATATATTATTATAATATATATAATTATTAATTATATATATATATTATATATATATATATATTAATAATATATATATTATAATTATAGTATATATATATTATAATAATTATAATATGATATATAATTATATATTAATTAATAATTAATTAATGATATTATATAACATAATATTATATAAATATATATATATTCATAATATATATATATATATATATATAATAATGTGATATATTATATATATTAATAGTAATATATATAATATTTATATAATATTTAATAAATTAATATATATTATAATATCATTATATATATATATATATTAATAATATATATATATATATTAATATATAATATATATATAATTATTTAATATATATATATATATATATTATAATTACTAAAAAACAGACTCTGGCCCCACCATTTAGTATAGTCTATAAGCACTGAGTAAGGCCTGACTCATATATATCTAGCAAATACACATAAATACGCAAAACATTAATAAAGTCTAGGTTCATCAAACACAGCGAAATGTTATTTGCACTAGCGTAAGATATTAAAGAAGCATGAGGCTTGAAGGCTTGTATTATATATTTATAGATTCATCATATGATTTAATTATTTAGTTAATGGAATTCAGTATATTCACCATTTAAAAATAAGTGAATAACCCCTATTTTAAGTTAATTCTCGTGCAATCTTTCCCTCACGTGGTGTCTTACACATATCAGAATTACTACAGGAATAACCATATCTATCAGCTCTTATATAGACATAAGGTAATTTGATATGTAATGTGCTCACAGTATGATAGTACGTGTGTTTGTATAAGGTATATGATGTGTTTATACGTTGAGTGTTTTATAAATAACAACCACTACGCCCATAATGTAAATTAACAAATTCCTGAGGTATCTATATGGCATCCTAAAGCATGTGAAATGACTTATTACCAGTATATATTGGTATATAAGCTTAATATGATAATATACTTTATATAGTATACCAATATAAGCTGAAATAGCATTAATTCTGCTAATTATGCACTACGTCAACCTTGTTACAGTTCCTATATACTATTGCTAATGATGGCTGAAGCACTGTTTGATGTAGCGATCGAGGACAGAAGTAGTCAACAGCTCTCTACCTCGATATAGTGAAACACACATTAAATATATGTGATTAGGATACAAACTCTCCAGACATTACATTTATTCAAAATGCACTTCTATTTATACCCAAATTTATTCAGCTCTCAATTCGCCACTCTATTTCTCCACATTTTATTATTTAATTTTTTTTGCACTAGGATTTTCGTAAATCTCTTTTTCTATATCTCCTTAAATAAATTCTTAATTACAGTAATACAACACTCTTATCTTTTAAATAAAATTATAAATCAAAATAAATGACAACATCAGATTAGCCTATACGTGAGAATACCAAAATGGCCTGTACTCTATTTTTCCTACTCCCTCCACTACTCACCCCCCAATAAAAAAAACCCCTCATCAGTCTCTTATTCTCCTACATCATATCATTGTAGAATGATGAGGAGTCCGGTACAGCGGATATATATATAGTAGTTCTTGAGTATAATCTAGAGGCGTCGGTAAGTATGTGAGTGAGAGTCGTTAGTAGTTGTGCAATATTCCAGTAAGGCGTGAGACCTTCTGTAGTCGATAAATGGAGTTTCCTGGCTTTGTTATATAAGGGTGATTTCATAGTCACGAGCAAAATATAATTTATATACGAGTATCGAGTTTGATGTCGCGTGTTGACGTACGATACAGATTCATTAGGGAAATAAGTGAAATACATAGTTGGAATAATGTGCTGGATTTATTATTCAATTTACAGATAAGAAAATAAATTAATGCAAAAAAATAATTATATAAAAAATAAGATGAATAAAAAAAAAAAAGTATAAAATTAAAAAAAATATCAAAAAACGCGATATAAGCTTAATTCATATGAACACTCTATGAAAAGTGAATAAATACATTATATGTGTAAAATACGTGTCGTGATTATAATTTACTTTAGAGTAAACTTGTAGAGAGTTAAAATAAATTGAAGCATATAAATAATTAATAATATATATGGAATATAATACTAGATATATGTATTCCTCGGGAAACTGGAAATAATTGCTTATTCTTTTTTATAGGAGTCCACGCTAGCGTCCAGACTATAACTTTTAATAGGTCTATTATTTATCTTATTATATGTATATGATAAACGGGTTATTTACAGCGGGCACTCTACATGTAGGGCGGGGCTCAGATCTGATAAACGAGGAACACAGGGGGGGGACGTTTTCAATACCCCGTACACTCGCGTGGATGGGAGGGGCGGAGGAAGCCCCGCGATCGCAGGCCGCGATATAGATTATAACAATCACTAATACGACGAGCAGGTGAGGGGGTATACTCTTGAAGAGCCCATACTCCCTTTGAGAAGGTCTTAAGCCACAGAATGTAGATCCCTTATCCACCCGTAGTTCCCCGTAAAGGCCGAGAGACCCCGTACTCCCTGACCGAATCACGGTATGCGGTATATTAGATAATATACCTGTGAGGATGAGTATTCTAGTAAAAAAAAAAAAAGCAAAATATTAAACCTTCGTACGTTTTGAGATATTTTATTTTTTTTTTTTATTTTTTTTTTTTTTATTTTATTTTTTTATTTTTACATTATCTAGGACTTATATATAATATTGAAATTGGTACCATCAATTCCTATATAAGCACAATGATATTCCTTTTCCGTAGGCTAATTGTTTAAGTTATTTAGTAGATTAGTATATTATATGAGATAATAAGTATAAGAAATTATTTTGCTGTTAATGACGAAAAACATCTTTCCCTATATATATATACTAGTATATATTAATATATATATATAATATATATATATATATATAATACTATATATTATATATATATATATAATATATATATAATATATAATATATTATAATATATATATAATATATATATTAATTATATATTAATATATAATATAATAGTAATATATATGATTATATATAATATATATAATAATATATATATATATATAATAATATTATATATATTATAGATATATATATATATATTAAATATATATAATATATTATATATATATATATATATATTATATATATATATTAATTAATATATATAATATTAATGAATAATATCAGGCTGCTGGGTTCATAGAGTATACAATTTTGTCAGATGATACAAGTTACAAGTATACAAAGTTAACTCTTATGAGAATTGGTGATCAAGTACTACTATAATAATCTAAATTGTGTTCAAGTACTCATAGTATATCAATAAATATTAATAAGAACTCAATTATGTGAATCAAAATATACAAAGTACAAGTTACAATATACTATTTTATTATTAGTAAAACTTGTCAATATTAATTATATATTATATATATA
This sequence comes from Trachelipus rathkii, assembly GCA_015478945.1. Classification (NCBI taxonomy): domain Eukaryota; kingdom Metazoa; phylum Arthropoda; class Malacostraca; order Isopoda; family Trachelipodidae; genus Trachelipus; species Trachelipus rathkii. The sequence continues at coordinate 4,622 of JABUQX010011064.1, read as the reverse complement.
TATATATATATATATATATATATATTAATATATATAATATATATATAATATATATATCATATTATATATATAATATTATATATATATAATTAATTATAATATATATATTTAAATTTAATAATATATATATATAGTATTAATATAGTATGATCTCGTTCTGAAAGGCTCACTGATAAGTCGCCGACTTAAATTTCAACTTGATTCCTACTTTTTTAAATATTATTATATTTTATAGCGATCAGTTAGGCTACTTTCTTGTAAGTCTAGTGTTGTATACAAAAAAAATAATTCCGTTTTCAGTAAAACTTAATGACATAATAACTCTATTGTATGTGACCTGCCGTACATATTATGCAAGTTTCAACCTCTCAGATACTTCGTGTTTAAATTAAAAAAAATCCCTATTTAAATAAATATTAGTATATATATATATATATATCCAGACTAGTTATTCAGTAAGGCTCAAATGAAAATATTGATTGCAATATAATTATTAACTACAATATATATATATATATATATAATAGATAATATAAAAGTTATATATAGTATAAATTAATAATAAATAATATTATACATCAATAATAATATAATAAATGAATTAAAGTTAAATAATAAATATAATAATATCGACATAAATAAATAATAATTAATGATAACAATATTATATGTATAGAGAGAGAATTCTTTATATATATATGTATAAACAAAAAAAAAACTTCAGTATTAAAAAGACTGTTAATTATAAAATTTATAATTATTTCTATTTAAATCTAGGGTATAGATGCCAGATGCCTAACATAGAGAGATTCTAACAACTGAAGATTATGGTATAGTATTCTCTCAATTATTTGGTAGACTAATATATCACAAAATTTATATATCCTGCGATAATGGCGTGACCTTCCTGTATTATATAATAGAGAATGTAGACATTATATAATATATATATATATATATATATATTTAGTAATTATATTTTAATTACTAATTATATTATATTATATATATATATATTTTATATTATTTTATATATAAATTTTAAATATATATATATTTAATAATTAATAATAATTATATAATATGATTTTAAATATAATATTATAATTAATATATATATAATATATATTATTATATATATTATTAATTAATATATATATTAATATTAATTAATATATATATATATAATAGATTATAATTAATATATTATATATATATATATATATAATAGTATATATATTAATATAATATATTATTATAGTGTATATGGTGAATACAATGACATCACGTGAGCATCCGTAACCTAAATTGACTATACACGCATCTCCATCCGCATCCGCACCTCTTTTGAAAATTGAGGATGTTGAGGATGTATTATTATACTGTAAAATTTGATTTTGATTATAATAATAGTACATATATAAATAATTAATTAATGTATATATTGTCAATCGTTATATGGGATTAGTATTTTATTAGTATATAATTTCACTAGCTTAATACCCGAATAATAGTTGCAGAGCACTATCTCGTAACTAGTATATATTACACTATAACCTCTACATGAAAATTTAAATAACTTATATTTTTTAGATTTCAGTGAAAGTGAAATTCATAAGGAAGAACTTTAAAACAAATTATTGTATTATTCTATATAATATTATTTTAATAACTCTTTAAAATATTAGTGAAATTTCTTATTAGAGATCACTGAATAATAGTGCAAGCTCTGATTGACACTGAGAAAGCTTAGCAGTTAGAGCTCGAGTAAGTAAAAGTGCCTAAAATACCGTTTTTAGAGATAAATATTATTTTTTCTTTTATTTATGATCCTATTTTAGGGGGTTCGCAGTTTACCGACGAATTAAACTACCTTACTTCATAATCCATCGTTCTTGTTTACCCGTGGGGTATTCGTCCGTTTAAAAAAAAAAATCTACATTTTAGGTAAGCCTTTCCTGTAGTAATTACATCGGAGATAGTAAGAGTCACAGCATCTTTCGATTTATGCTAAAAAACTATAAGATGTTTAATTTATTCAATACAATTTTTTAAACAATTTAATTTATTCAAAGTATTTAATTATATTTATTAATATTTATTTTTTTAATTTTACCTAGTGAGGTGGAGTAAATATAATGTCCTCATATATATATAGCTGTAATTAATTTAAAAATAGATATTTTAATTTTACGGGATATTTGTACCTGTTGTCTATGTATAATAGGTCTTAAAGTAATATCAATGACCTGAGCCTCTTATACGAGGACCATGGACACGCTAGAGGTAGTTAATTTTAAGGATATACAAGGAATGAGAAGTATAAAGTATGAGTTATTTTATAATAATAATAGGAGTGAGTCTGAGACAAGGTTGTGTTTTGTCTCCATGCATGGGTTAATATTCTTTATTTAGATTAGTATAATATATATATGTAGTTAAGATATGATAGATTTAGGGAAAAGGTGAGTAATGACTAAATATAAATGTAATCTGAATGAATAAAGTAAATTTAGGTAATATTATAAAGCCGTATCTAGTTTATTAATACTTACTTTTGCTTTACTAGATTTCATGTGAGTGTGAGATATTGTCCTAAATACTAAAAGGATAAAATAATCGACTTGATTTTGCGTGTGACTATTGAATTTGATAATAGGATGTGCCAAGGATATAAAGTGAATATTAAATAAATTAATTCAGTCATAAATAATTATATAATTGATAGTCTGGAAACATAGCTCAAGATAGTTTTGACCAAAAACGAGATCGCCCACCTGACAAAAGTGGAGACGTATTGTCCAATTTGAGGTTTAGGATATACTATAAAGTAGTGTAAATTGAGGTAAAAAAAGTCACTCTATTGTCACAGATATAGATCAATCACTCACAGTTTTTATAGTAATATACATAGGAATGTAAATATTATGGGCGTACTTCTATTATATATATATAGTGTGACATGATAATGAATATGAGATTATATTTGTACGTACATATAGGGTATTATATTGTAATTGAGAGTAGTGATAAGAGTATTAAGCGCTATCATATAGATAGAAATTATTTATGAAAAAAATAGGATAAAATTTAAACTATAAGGTGGGTAAGGTAAAAATGAATAAATTATATTTCTCTACAGTGTGTAGCACCACCATATGGATATATTATATGGTTATCTCAATACTTATAGTTCTGTTAATAGTAGTATGTTAGTAAAACGTGTATCATAATTTAAACACTAATAATGAAAAAAAAGAAGAGTTGAGGTTTATAGTAAATTGAATGAAGAGTTTAAGAGATATTTGTGAAATAAAGAGTAATATATATAATATGAAATTATAGAAAACGTTAGAGAATAAAAGGATATTATTTAGGACCGATAGTATAGTGAGTAAGATAAATGGTTACTGATGTAAAGAGCAAATCTAAGTTAATGTTAGTATATAACTAAGTGAAGGTATTAGGTTCATACTTATGATTTAAGCAGTGTTGTCACGCACCACTTATTAGAAATGAATATTAGATATTAAATAATAAGATTGACGAAGAAGGTTTTTAAATTCCGAAGTTAGGTAATATAGCAACATAGATGAAGGGTAGCAGAACCCAAATTAGATATATGGTATCGTAATAATGGTAATAGTAGTAGTAGCAAGTAATAAAACAATTAGAGGTATAGAAATAGGTAGTATATGTGAGGTACTGAACGTAGAAATAGATTTAATAACGTACGGTAATGAACAGGGATCACTATGACGAGCTATAAAGAATAACATGTGCAAATAACTAGTTTCATCATGATCATAAGAAGTTAGCCATGTTTCTAATATACTGATAACAACCTGGAAACATTTAAGTACCTAAATAGTAAGTCCCAGCTAAGCTATAGAATTATCCCGTATCTGCAATAGTGACACCACGCCATTGTTAGTAGAGGCAGTAACTATAGTATGTGTATATGTATATCATTATTATATATAAGTATATATTTAAATTAATAAATATAATTATTATATATATATATATATATATATTATAAACAGTATTTATATATGATATTATATTAACTATATATAATATATAATATAATATATACAGATATATTATATATATATATATATATAGTGATTATATATATATATATAATATATATATATATATACTATATATATATTATATATATTTATAGTATAAATATATAATATTATATATATATATATATATTTATATATATAATATATACTATTATATATATATATATTTATTATATATACTATATATATATAAATAGCATATAGATATATATATATATAATATAATATAGTATATATATATATATATATGTATCGATATATTTTACAGATATACCACCACTCCACGGGTCATGACCCTTGTTCCAAGGATAGGGGCAGGAAATAATATATATACTAAGGATAAATAGTACCCATCACCTAAATAAGCTATCCACATAATACCTTAACAGCATAATATACTACTAACCTAACGCAAATATATTACTCTCTAGAGTGTGCGTGACAGGTAACGTTGATAGGTTTTATTAAAGTATGAAGTAAGATTAAAATACTATATATAATGGTATATTGAAAAAACTAAGTAAA
>JABUQX010011063.1:42500-81749 GCA_015478945.1 Trachelipus rathkii | reverse complement strand
ATGTAATTTTTCATTTTTATTTTGATTACACTTGTAATATATATATAATTACACAAAAATTAGAACACTATATATATATCTTATAAATTTATATATATATATATATATATATTATATTATATTATAATATATATACGTATATATATATATATACTTATATATATATAAATTTATATTATATATATATATATATATTATTATATATATTATATATAATATATAATTAATATATTTTATAATATATATATTATATTATATTAAGATATTATATAAATATATATATAATATATAATCATATAATATATATATATAGATATATATATATTAATATATAGTATATATACAACATACCTTTTAAACGTGCTTTACCCCCTATGCAGGGAGTAACACGGGGGGACCACAGGAAATCGAACTTTAAAGCGGGCTATCCCAAACCAGCGTCACCAATGTTTTCGCAGTCAAGTTTTAATTCTTGCCCCCAGGTGAGATAAAACCCAACTGCCCTTACGCGGCAGGATTTTGAACCAGCGTCCCTCTCGTATTCGAGAGGCGATGACTCAACTCCTGCGCCATATATATATATATATATATATATATATATATATTATATATATAGTTATTATATATATATATATACTATATTAATATATATATATATATATTATATATATATTAATATTATTATATATATTATATATATTAATATATATATAATATATATATATATATTATATCATATTAATAATATAGTCTGTGAAAGAATAGCTCCTCCTTCAACATAAAATTAATTTATACATAGCCTGTAAATACATATCTATTACATATTTTCTGGAACTGAACTATTATTTTATTATAAATAAACCAAAACTATTGTATAATCTTACTTAATTAGTATAAACTAAATTCTATATATATTTATATACTATTATATATAAAAAAAACTAAACTACATATATATATATTCTCATTCTTTACCCCATTTTTCGTAAATATATTGGCAGCTTCAGTGATACAGTTAGATAAACAGGAATATTATATAGAAATAATATGTAATTCTTTTGTTTTAATCGATTTAATTATGACTTAATATACTTTCAAATATTAATATATACGATATTCTCACACATAATTATACCTTAATACAATCTAACATTATAAAAAATGTAAGCTATGTCTCATTACTGACAAAGGATAACCTATAGAAAAAACTACTCTTAGAGAAAGATAAGAATAATATTAAGTTATATATATATATACTATATATAATATATAAGTATAAATAGAGTATTTAAGTTGAGAACTAATAATAGGAGAAATACTTTATGAGGATATCATATATATTCTTAGTCAGGAAGATAGAGGTGATAAGTATATACTTGTTAATGGGATGCCATTTATTATTCGAATGTAAATCACCTACGTGGTACTGTATATTGTATTAAACGCTAAGCCTCATTTATATAAATCTGAACATTATGTGAATATATATATAGTACTATAAATATACTGTACAGTGATATCATCTGAATATGAAATGGGGTAAAACTAGTAATTATTATACAATCACTTATCATTTATGGTATTCTCAATAAATCCAGAACACGAGATTGGGTACTATTATTATAGAAAGACTTATTGATACTGATAATAAACTGTAGCTGACTACTTGCGGATCTGTTATTGAACATTCTGTTGACTGAGGCTGGGTAATGTTGAAGTGATAATCTGAGTGATGTTTTTAACATGGATAGGTAAGGTTAAGATGAATTTTGTTATATATAATATCTATAGATAATTATCATGCGCTGCTACGGAACAGTACACTATGGCTAAATTATAATTTATTAATACAATGATAATTATTGTCATATAATAATATAACGACTATAAGGAATAACATATAAACTCAATATTTACTTGTAATCTTCATTCAATCTGGTATAATATATAAATATATATTTTTATACTATCAGTTGATCATTTACAAATTTTTATCAATTTCAAAGTAGTCAATGTTTCAATTAACTCTTTTTAGAATGAAGACGGTGTTTTGATTTGTGACATAAGGATAATTTTGTATTCTTAATAAATCGTACTCTACAGTTAACGTAATTTTAATATAAATTATTCGCTACATATATATATTATGGTCACGGCTCACGATTTCACTAAGGATATAGATTATGGGAGAAATGGTAAGGATATATCATATTTTACTAAGTATACCTCACTACTTACTATGATAAGGTCTCTATAAATCTGTCGTATAAACATAGTATTATCTTGAAGGTACTACTATATACATTACCTACAGAGGGTTTATATATATAATGCTCAAAGGATATACACTTAACTACCGAATATAAAAATATCTTTTCATATCTTCGCCTTTAATTAATGTGTCACTTCTAAAAACTTTATTGTTTCAACTTCTTAAATATTTTATCCTTTCTTTTTATATTAAAATATGTTTAGATCTTTTTTGTAACTGTATATAATAAATCATATATTTATCATTTTAACTCTTCATGACTTAGGAACAATAATAATTATTCGTGCTGATATGTAAAGTGATTGATATGATAAAGTTCTCTACATCATAGGGAAGTCGCTATGTTGTCGTATTATAATAAATGTAAATAGCGGCGATATCTACCATATAGTATTACATTATAATTATTTTTAAAGAATTGATACAAATAATTTATTGATTACAATAACAATTAGTAGGAAAATATGAAATTAGATACCAATTCACTTATACTTTTCTCATTACTTATAATGTACGAGTATATATACAATTTTCAATCTGCAAGTAGGCTCTTCTATTCACATAGGGGAAGCAATTGATGGAGAAGGGTTTTATCATTAGTAATTTACTATAATAACTTAATATATATTTTACTATACTTATATTATTTTACCAATAATAGCTGTATGCATTAAATTGTACTTGAAAAACGTATAAGAACAAAATTCACCTAACTACATTATATCACTCACGATATTCTAGAAAGTAAATGAAATAAGTGGGATTGATGATATAGTATGTCTTATAAATGGTAACTCTTAATTGTTAATAATATGTATATAATATATAATAATATATATATATAATATATATATATGATATAAGCGAATTGTTGAATCACCACTTGAACCGAAGATAAGGTGAATAGAATAGCTATAACAACAATATTCAATACTATACATCGAAGAGAAGAGATAATCTTAATAATATAAACAATGATATATTCAAATAAGGTTTTCAAATAAATATTTTTTACACGCTAGTAAAGGTCCGATGATGTCTGTGTACTCTACTAATAAGTAGTATATAGTTTAATTGCATGTTATAAATGAATCCTATTACTTGAAGATTAGGGCTCTCTTAGGTATATGCAACCTTTTACTCTTCCTATTCTCGTTTTAACTAATAACTTCCTTATATATATAAAATTTAATAATTCATTAAAACTAATCATTTATTGTAATCTTATGGAAAAGATTAATGTTATCGATTCTTAGATAACGTATTTTTTACATTGAGATCTAGTGACCAGAATGGCCTGACCTAAACTAATAATGATTTAGGATTAAAATGGACTACGTGAGGGAGATCATACTATCAAAGGAGTCAACTCAGATAATTTCTTATTAAAGGTAAGTCTTATTCCTAATTTAAGTATATCATAATATACAATATAAACCTTAATTTAAATGAAGAATTAGATAATAATAAACTATAATACTATTACTTAACATCAATTTAGTGTATTAATGAATATGTGGTAATGATTGATAAGAGTCTTGTGAGAGCAGCTTTTATCACTATATTGCTCATCTGTAGTTTTTTATCATAATTTTCAAGTAGTTTCATTATAGATTGAAAGTTTCTTTTATTAACATAAGAGAGAATCTGATATTGGAATAATTTGAATTAACTGGAACAAATAGAAGTAGGGGGAATAAGCTTAGGTATACGAGATCGTCTAGGGTAATACATAATAGTATACTTATTTTTCTCACTTAATCTATATATATAAATAATAATCTCTAAATTATATTAGATTGGAAATTTATACTTTTCATGTGATCACATATAGCCATGTTTGTTGATTCAATGTACTTATATATTTTTTGATATAAATTGATAATACTACCAAATTCTGTGTGAATGAATCCTGTATGCCTTATAAGTATACGTAATCTTATGTGTATAACGCTCACCTCATGGATATAGATTCTACTGAAAAAATTTGGTATAAGCAACGATCCGTAAGTGATTGTAGAAGGCCGAAGATTTCAATATCTCATTCAGGATGAAGTATCTTATCTGACTTACTAAACATCACAAGAGAAAACGAATCAGCGAAAAGATACAGGACGTCATGTCTTCCATTGAATAATCGAATTGTCTCGACTTATTGAGCAACTACCGCCGAATATTGCCTGTGTTACTCATGATAACATAGTTTTCGAGATAATATAAATTCATTATGAAATCAATAAGATAAATATACAGCGGAACTGGGTTAGTAATGGTATCTTCTCTCAATATATATCAATTTTTGGCTTCATGGATTGTTGACAGATCGAAAGCTTTCTGCTGTTCCTCAGCGGATTACACTTTATTTGCTCGTAATAATGCCTCTGTTAAGTTACAGGCGATATGTGAATTTAGGATGACATAAGGGATAATATAGATGTGAATAGACACTAAGATTAATATACTGCGTGTGTAGATATACGAATGTGTAAATCTTATCGCAATATCGTACGGTGCAGAAGTCACGTCTGTTTAGGTGAACAGGGAGTTATATTTTATATATTAGCCTAGCAATTTTATCAAGGATCAAGCTGATAAACTTTGTAACTCAATTATAACAATAAACTATATGCATATGACTTACTTTAGCCCTTTTTCTAGTTTCACTTTTAATTTCGCTTTCTTTAAAGCCTAAAAACTAAACTAAGACTTTTTGGAATTAATGGGATTTTATATCCTTTGAATACACGATAATATCGTCGAGATAAATTAGTGCATGAATTCCTAATAAATGAGGGAGAGCGAGTTCCATTATCATTATAATCAATATAGTATAACTTAAGGCTACGCCGTTCGACTACCTCATAGGGAGGATATTTGGTACCTAAATGTGACCCTCAGTGAGAGAGAACGAGATATATATATGGTAGGTACCTGTCCTATGTATCTAAGGAGAGCATACGGTCTGAATGTTGTGTAACCAGTAAAGTAAGTCAGGGATGTGTAACACATTGAGTATATTCTAAACTATTAGCTAATAGTTATTTTAGTAATTCTGCGTAATAAATTGGATAAATAACTGTAAAATAGTGAACATATAATATATTATATGTAAATTATTTTAGGTTAGTCCATAACTATACTCATGCAGTTGTTACAAAATTATCTATTTTTAGGGGATTACTCACTAAGTAATAAGAGGACTATGAATTAAGGTGGAATCAGAGGATATCATACTCCTTAAATTGAATGCTGATCGTCTATATATATCCAATTAGTTATTTCAGGCTTTTGATAAATCATTATATGCTAGGGATCTAGATATATTGTAAATTTGGTAGTTATAGATAATTATATTAAGGGGAGTAATATATATCGAGCAATAATTCTATCTTGATAATTTACTAAGTATATACCGTAATATATATAGCGGATCAATAACATCATCGCGACTTATTATTGTCGAATCACCCTATTTGCACTAAGTATATTCAAATCATTTATTATACCGTTAAATAAAAAATGTCTTAATAATAATCTCGCTATATTACCATCTTGTGGTATAGCTGTCTTGATATAATAATACTATATATAATATTAATATAGTAGTACTACAATTAAAAATCGTGAATACTTATTTTTTAAGATATATATGGAAAAATTATGGGATCAATATCTTTAATAAACCATATATGCGTGATAGTTTATCTAATCATCTAAGATTAAACCTATGATAACATCCTCTGATTCCTCACATTATTTGACATTTCAATAATGAGAGTGGTATTGAGAGAGAACCTATAACATCACTCACGAGCGTTAATGTCGTGTACTCGGTCATTTCACAATCATGATCTTCGGTATATAGTGACATATGCGTTGATAGACATACACATCTATGTGATAGTACTCATATAATTTCTTTACCATATAGATGCAACGTCGACAAACTAAAATTTATGCATTTAGTTAAGCATTATTTTCGAAATCCATCTGTTACCGTAACAGATGTAGTCTAGAACCTTTGCATTATAAATGTTATCACATCTCACTGATTTGAACTTATTGTCCCACGTTAGCGTATGATGATTGTTAACTCTCTATTAATAATAAACTAACACCTTGTCCTATTTTTTCTCCATATTTTCCTTATATTCTCTTCATTGAGTGTCTTATTAGCTTCTTTGTCATTGGGTTTGGATGGTTTATAGTCCATCGTGTAGATCGTCCAGCCTAGTATAAGAAATAGGAGTCCTGTTTCGTGAACTAGCAAGACCTCAAATACTTGTACCTACTTTATTGTCATTTAAGCTCTTATATATTTTTTTCCTCTGGCATCTGTCTGAGCATTTGTGGATACTACTTTCAATGAATAATATACCTACACATTATGTCTCCAGTCACGGTATGCTCCTCGTAGAAAGCGAATGGTCTGACTAAGAGTGTTTCATCCAATTGCACTCTATGACTCACTTTGATGATGGTGATACTGAGTATACACAAATATGTAATATTGAGTGTTTGGAGAAATTCATTCTATGAATTATGTGATGCTGATGTTTATCCATGAGAAATCTAATGTGATAGAATGTTCTTGCGAGCTTGGTTAGAAATCTATTTAATTTAATTGGGTGAATAGTCTAAGAATCAAAACAAACCAGGGAATTTCGTGAGAAAGAAGTCCGCATATTTTCATCTTAGTGAAAATACAAGGAATCTCGATTTCGCTCTGTTTTTATAGATAATCAAGAGCTGATAAGTAAAAGTAACATGTGATCACACACGTATTACCTAAAAAAGCAGCAATGCCTTTTGAAATTCTAGTAGCAAAAAGGTAGAACGATACTCTGATCGATCGTCTCTCGACCTAGACAAACTTATATTATTAACTAATGAAAGAAATATATTGCAAATATTTTATTATGATATTATTTTAATATAAATTAAATACATCGTGAAGGTTTTTATCAACTCTACCCTAATCACTCACTTCACCAATGAGATTGCGGTTATATCATACACTAGTTAACAGAAATTGATTTATTAAAAACTCTAAATAGTGGCTTTGATTCATCTTAATTTCTATTTCACGATCTTGATCGTCTTTAATCTTATTAAAATTCTAATATTCTATATATATATAATACAATTACTTTAAATGTCAGATAGAAGGTATAAACTATACCTCATTGCCTCAAACGTGATCTCACGATTATATTAGCTTAGTATTAAATCCAATACATATTAATACAAGAAACTGCGGATAATATTAGCGCGCATCACTGAAAGCTATGGGGAGATTGCGCAGTTTTTCGATGATTGGATTGTAATCGACTCTGTTTACAATCGTAAAAGAAGGATTTGAATAAATATGAAAACAATATTCTCTAGAATTGGGACATAACAAACATTCTGAGACCGGGTAATGGGTCCTATTCAAAACAAGTGACCTTATTAAACCAAACGAGAACAATTAGGATTGTACGAAAAGAATGATGGGATTACGCAAATTTGCCACGGCGGTTTCGGTGTGTTGTCACAACGAAGAAGTACTAAATTAATGTTTCGGCGGCAGAATGGCGATTATAGTCTAAGTGGAGCGATTAAAACATCTACAGGCTCGTATGCACTATTTGGATGTAATATCATCATCAGTATTTTAATTCATGCGCAAGCTAACATTTATAGTGATATTTACAACGAATTATATTACTATAAGATAATCTATAAACATGAACTAAACTCTTTGATACTTTTCATGACATTACATTCAAATATATCAAATACATATGTTAGTCAAAATGAGAGAATAAGACCTTCATATACTCTCAGCCAATATTTTTCGTTATCTCTCGGAAGTGTATTTAGTCATCTTACACGGTTCTTCCGTGTGTTATATCTCTAGTACTTGGAATAATTCTATACTAGCATCACTTATAATTTGTTATAATTATTAACCTTTATGTATATGACTTATTTTATATATTTGATTCGTGATATTTACTAATACTTAATAATGTACGTATATATTATGTAAAATTTAGAATATTTGTAAGTCACATTAGTTACAAATAATGCGAATTTGACATACTATATTGAGACGTAAAGCGGAATTTACCATAAAACTTGCTGACCTGATTCTATATATATGTATTAACACGGTAGTAGTGTTTTTGTACGCATTTATTTAAGTTATTAATTTAAATTTATTTAACTATCTTGAGATTTAGACTATTAAAAATTAGACTCGTTGTTAAACTACCGTCGATACATCTATCAAACATGCTTATCTCCTGCGAGAGAAAATTGCTGCCAGGTGTACCTCGGCATGTTAACTCTTGCGATACCTTCGTGTGTGAAAGCGCACCCGGATTAGACATTGTAGTTGGGAGTTGCGCAGCTATGGGGACGAATATCGTAAGATGCAGTAAGGCTGTAAAAGATCAATTTTATTATGGTTTAGAATTATAGATACGCGTACGAGCTCTCTCTTAGTCCGTTATCCTCGCACTTAGTTACGGTTCGTCTTTAGAAAAGATGACATGATCATCTTAATCTGCATCCAGACGAATTAGAAGACGATTATGATGAAAACTTGTTTACTTTTTACATTATTGGATGTAACGGACGTACATACTGTGATTGGTACTAAATACGATGTCACACATATCGCAGAAAGAAGTAAAGCGGACGTCGCTTTTACGTTAGTGTCTGCCATATATGGGAATATATATATATATATATATTATATATATATATATAGGTAGAGTGAATAATTTATTTTCTTTTAGATTGTGTGAGTTTTGAGTCAATTATGAACCGTTAACTTAAATCCTAAAATTTACGTTCTTTAGTAATTTATCTCCCTTTACCATTATTATTTAAAATATCGCTAAATCACTACTAAAACATAGTACTATAAAACTAAACTTTAATAAATAGGATATAATTGTATATTTATTAATGCTATATATTTAATACATTAAGAACCTTGATAACTGCGGTGTTCGCTATATAATATAATAATAGTAAATAATAATTAGTAGATATAATAGCATCAATTCCTATGTTCATCGGTAAACTTTGTCATGAAGAAGAGCAGCATTAGTATTCAAATTAAATAGTACCTCACGTATAATGTAATTTCTATGCCTTGTTATTTGAAACTCTAAGGGATATATATATTAATAAATCAAGATAGTCACCGATTTATTATTTTATTATTTACCTAATATGAAGAAGGGGGAAGTACCCCAAAAGAACGTCTGAAGAAGGTCTCATAAATAATTTAGAAACCTAAACATATTTTTAGGCAAAGATATACATGACATATATATTATGTTCTTTACTCACATTCCACTTATCCACTATATTATCATTTGAACATTTTTTTATAAACTCATTCTGTAGAAAATATATAGGACCAGTTAGGTCTTACGACTCCGTTAATAGACATTCGTATAAAAACAATATTGGTATATCCATTTTTTAATTTATCTATATAATATATATATATTATATTATAATATATACGGTATCGTCATTAATGATATTATCTCCTTCATCCTCATAAGTTACATGAAATCTAACCTGAGTACACCTCCTAGAGCTCAGGTACTAACGCCATGATTAATTATCTAATAATACTCTTATCTCAAACTCAATGATGTATATTTAAGGTTTCAAGTTAAAGTAAATTATATATTCTATTTTAGAATATATAAGCTTTGACTATTAAGGATGGTTTATAGAACGAAGTGAAAGGCCAGTAATATATTTAGTATGTAGCTCAATACGTTTTTATATTAGGCCCAAAATTTTTGTATTCTATTACTCAATCAATAATATTATTATTAGAACTTATTAGAGGATATATCCATACTGGAGTTATCATCTATTATACAATGATCCTATAGTCTAATAGTAGGCATGAATGTAGAATTTTAAGCATGAATTGGATATAGGAACATACATGCATTAATGAAAACATTATTAACAGAATAATAATATTAATATATGGAATAATATAATAATATAATATACAAGGTATCTGCTTAAACAGGAACAACGTGAAGAGATTACAAGGAATTTGAATCTTTTGCATAATAATAAATATACTTTCAGCCAAAAGTTTTCATTTAGTGAATACTAACCCATTTACTATATTTTATATATCTTATAACTAATTGATGTATAAACTAATTTTGACAGGACCGTTTGCTCATTCACAACATTAATAGAAATACAGCTATATAATAATAAAATACAAAATAGATCATATTAATTTACATCTCTATGCTTAAGAGATATATTCAATTAAAATATATATATTTAAATAGGCTCTTGGATTCCTGAGCGCAGCTTTTGACTAACTCAAGTGCTCTCAGAAGCACTATATGGAAGTTAAATGCTTTAGTAAGCAATCACTTGAGTCTCTAGTCATTTGATTTGGGCAATCGTTACTAAAGAAATTGATATGCTTCATATTAATATAGTGCTTGACGTGTCCTAGATTTTAGTTCGTTTTTTCCAGTGCAAAGCAACTCACATCTCGAGAGATTTTGTGCTCATAGAAATCCTTCAATTATCTGTTAATGTTAACATTATAATAACACAATATAAAAAGAATTTATAGTTTTATAATAACTAATATTGATATAGATGTTAATAATTCTATAAATAAAAAAATAACTAAGTATTCATAGTAATATAATATATATTACATCATAGCATTTTCTATATATAATAATATTTACTGCTATTATCTTATTTAAATGTAATATATATTTATATATAATATAATTTAATATATTGATATATATGAGGATGAGTAGATAGTATAGATATGAAGTAGAATACTCTAGTAAGTAATCGACGATTTCGACCGTATATTGAGTGATGGAAGGAAAGCAATTTTAATAGCGCAGTGTTCTGTCAGCATTTCAACTATCGGTAATAAGCCACTTTCATAAGGGAGAGAGAGATGAGAGAGAGAGAGTTATCCTTTTATAATTACATATTTTTCTCCCTCTGAATATATTGACTACCTAGACATATATTGCAACTCAATGCTCTTAAGATTCTTTCTATACGTGTTTTATAGAATGTATATGGATATTAGTGAATTATAGAAGAATGATTATTTAATAATTACCCTTGCCTTTTCTGTCCGTTTTATATACACTTGCAATATATTCAATAATCGTGCAGAAAAGAAAAGATGGACTCAGTACAATAAAAACTCTTCTTATATTTTTTTCGCCTAAATATGAATTAACACTAGTGGTAGACGACGACAAAACGTTTAACTCTACATTGAGTGTACCATAAGTTTCTTAGTCATATCCCATGAAAAACTCTAAATTACATATATATACAAATTAATATATACATTTCCTTCTCCATTATAAAAGGTTGTAACAACTTTAATATACAACAAGGTGAAATCATCATCCTTTCGCTACGAACATGCAGGACACGGGGCCTTGGAAGCATAAATTCTTCTTTATATAAGAACTTTATAACTACTGGAATGTAGCATAACAGCGTGCTAAAATTTATTATTTATTCAAATCAGCTAAAAAAAAGAATATTAAAGTAAACATTATATTATGATTCAGACATCTATGTTCTATATTAAAAATTCTATTTATTATTTTATAATTATATAATATAATTAATCTAAAATAATTTAAATTTCTAATTATATTAATAATATTTTTGAGTGTATCCATTTACTCCTACATAGGTTCTTACTTGCTTTTAGCATTATAATTGGTTAGTTTAATATAGCTGGTTATACTCATAGTGAATTATCCTATTCAAATTCCAGATATATAAATTTTAAAATATAGCGAATTATTTATATAAATTCCGAAATGTATGATTATAAATTAAGAACAAGTATATAATGAATTATTATTTTTATTTTTCTTTTCTTATATTAAACGAGTGTTTTATATAGATTCTTAAGTTGGAAAAAAAAATCAAACTTGTGTAAATAAATTAATATATCTCCTATTATGTAATTATTTAGTATTAACGTCTTAAATTTTGACATCTCTGTTATTTTTGTGAAGATGTAACGAGCCGTGTATACAGTGTTTTAATAATTGATTAAAATATATTAAGGGTTTACTGTTACCTAATCATTATATTCTTAACGTTTGTGGTTTGAACTGTCAGTGATAATATCACATAATATGGAGTGAGAGTATTCGGCTCTATAATGTATTTCATTTAGATCGTAAATAACTACTAATATTGAATAATCATTAGGAAATCAACATTCTTTATTGACTTCATATTCATATTTATTCCCTATACTACATAAATAACAGTCAATTATATCGATTCATAGTTATTTATAGATAAAGAAATAACTACGAGATAAAAAAGCAACTAAGTTAAGCTCTATACAGCAAGAAGTAGCAACACGTATTAGCTTTGTATAAAATGTAGTGCTCTTATTACGAGTTATAAGGTAAGTGATAAAGCGAGTGAAATATAAATCTGTGTTTTATTGTCAGTTCTAAATGTGATGATCAAAGATATTATAGTACTCCAAAACGGTACCTCATAATTATATATTTTCAGGATATTAACTCAAATAATGAAGTTAAATAGCAAATATTCTATTATAACAATATTTAAACATAAATGAGCGAACAACATTTTAATAATTACTTTAAAATTTATATATAATATATTTATAATATATTATATAAACATCGTGACAATACTTATATTACAAAAATTAATGATAAATAATAATTATATATTTATTAACAAAACTTATTATATAAATGATATATAAAAAGTTCAGATTTTTTATAAATATATGAATGAATGCGAGTTCACTTATAGAGCAAAAGTGCTCCCCTATGTGTTACTCCAGCGTTTCGCTCGACGTAGGCTCCAAGGCCATCGAGAAAGAAGCAATAATTTTTTCTATATTGATATCGTTTATGATAATCATAATGAATAAATGTTATTTTTAATTCAATATTATAAAATTATTAATAATTGGAAGTTGTAATCTTTATAATAATATAATAATAGAATAAATAATGAACTATTTTAAAATATAGAATTATTATATATTAGAGAAAAACTAAAATATATTTATATATATGAACTCAACTTTATAGAACTTTTATTATTTTAATAACCTCTTTTATATAGTTTAATAAAATTTTATTCCAAAATGAGTAAAGCTAAAGGTATCTTTATTACCACAGGCTAGAAAGATAGATGATAAAAGTGGTATAACGTGCACTTACTGCTAGTTTAAAAATGTGGTGAGTAGATGAACAAATCTTGTATGAAATAAATTATTCTCATACTTGATAAAAGCATCTATGAATAGTGATATCGAACAATGATATGGACATAATTTCTTATCAATACGGTCTACCATTACAAATCTCTTGAATTCTACTCTAGTAAATATATATTCATATAGTTATATATAAGTGTGTTTTAAAGTTATATTATTAAATGGAAAAAATATTCTTAGTAGATATAAGTCCTACTAAATATTTCTGAGATAGATACAAATATGCATCTTGAAGCAGCTATATTAAGCCAAATATAATAGTCCTGAATAACAAATGTCTACTAGATCATGAAATTTTATGTCAACTGTCAAGCTATATTTATATAAAGTTACTCAAAAAAGTATTCTGTTATCGTTACTCTATTACGTTTTTTTCTTCGCTTGTTTTTCATATAATTCTATTTATAAGGTCAGTTTATATTATATTATTACACTGTTGATGTATATATAATTACTCACTAGAAGTCTAAGCATAGCGTATTTTCACTGAAGAATTGTGAAGTACTGGTCTAGATTTTTTTTAGTGTGATTATATAGTGAAATATAGTTACACTCTAATTATATTGAAATATGTATATTATCATACATTCCTACCATTCTACTCAATTCTCAATCTTTTTAACATATATCATTATAGCTTATAATTTAATTTCCGTAAAAAATACTCAAAGGAACTTTAGAAATATTATTATAATAATAAAATAGTATTATATATCTTTATATTTATTAATATTTAACAAACAATATTTATTTTTTTAATATCTATATATATAATATTCTTAACATATATAATATTTACGAGATCTTACTAAAGTTAAACCTTCAGATTGTGATTGATCATAATGGATATCAATAAAAGTAGTTTCAAACCTAAATAGTAATACTTCGTTACATAAAACTTTACTGATAATCATAATCTTCCGTATTATAACTAATATCATTATTACGGGAGGGTTCGCATAACAGGCCTATTAAAGAAGAATTGCAGTTGAATCTAAAACCTCACATTATTATCTATAGTTATATATATACTATTATAACTTACCTATATTACTTATATATAATATATATGTATATATATATACATAATAATATTATATATATTACAATATATCTTTATATATAAATATATAATATATATATTAGTATAATATATAATATATATATATACTATCTATAAATATTGTTAGTATATATATATTATAATTACTAATTTCTACTGCAGGACTGAGCAGCCTCATTCCTTTGCGCGCGACTCCAATCTCTTGCTCCGCCTCCTCTCCAGATCCCCTATAAATTCGTCCTCCAGACTCCGCTCCGCTCCAATCCCTAAATTCGCCTCCCCTTACAGCTCCTGCTCCTCAGTCCCTCAAAAGATCAATTACTTCGCCTCTCCGGCTCACGCTCCGGCTCTCACAAAAACCTCCGGCTCCGGTCCAGCTCCGGCTCCGGCTCCGCTATCAATAAAGTGAAAGAAGGCCATTTTTACATTGTGATATTTAGTCGCAGAAAATCTACAAAAATAAAAAAAATCTTATATCCAAAAAAACTACAATATCTACAGCAAAAGGAAATACATTTTTGGTCTCACAAAATCTAGAAAATGGTAAAAAAAATAAAAAAAAAAATTATGTTATATATAATATATTAGGCTAATAGAGACCTTTTATTGTTACGGGTGATATCAAAGAGCATTCTATCAAATTTTGCTTTTTTAACTAAAGAATACCCCAGGGATACCCACATGGCAGATCGGTCTCTCGGTCTCGGGAACTACGGGGGTAGGACCCAAATTCCCCCCCCGGGGAGGTGCGCCCTCCCTTACTATGGGGGAAAAACGTTTCCCCCCCTGTGTATTCCCTCGGTCGAGGCCCCCTAATTGCCGGTAATATCCTTACAATAGTATATTATATATATATATACTATTTACCAATACCCCTCGGAAAAAAGTAGACAATTTTTCTGGTTGTTTCAACACTTACATTCCTAACCAAAAATTTTACAGATTCACACAAAATTCTTTATTTCTCTGAGCTTTTAGTTTCGAGACTATATTTTTTTTATTAGTTATTTATTTCTTTTTTTTATGTCTTGTCTTAAAAATATTGCCACTTATTCAAGCAATATATTTCTTTTAAACGCAGACTTTGCTAGTATTTAAGACTTATGAATTTCTTAACCCTTATATACTTATATATATAATACATATATATTCTTATATAAATTATTATAAATAACTATAGTATATTCTATATATATATAATAATATACATACTTATTATATATAACTTAAATATATTTTATTTAAGATATAATATTACTTTATAATAAATATTATATATATTTAGATAATATAAGATGAAACTAAGAATTACCCGCTTGACTTATCTTCGAACAATATAGGTTACAAGAAAATCTAGATAAACAATATGAATCATGGGCGTATAAATTTGTATGAGAACATTGAAAAAAAAAATTCATTCTTTTATTTTTTTTCAACCAAAAAAAAAATCTACACTAGTACAAAAAAAACTAATAAATACCATGTTCAAATCCCAGCTGTTATAAATATTATTAAAAAAGTCTTTTTTCTTACACCTAAAGTAATACCCCGGAGTAACCCAAAGATGCAAGTCGTGCTCTCTCTGCTCCTGCTGGGGACGATCGGGTACGCACTATCTCCCCCGGGAGGGTCCCTGTACCTCCGCCTTGGTATTGGGGTATTCCGGCGCTTCTCGCCCCCCTACGGGGTTAAATGAATATCGCCCCCTCTCGATACCCACCTTAAAAAATTTTTTCAGGATTCAATTCCGCTATTATTGCTCTACAAGGTTAGTTATTTTTATTGTCCGCAAGGTTATGTTTATATATAATACAAATTTTAGTTAAACTTTACTTTGATTTTTAAGTAGTCCATACAAAATTTCACTTATAGTTGTCTATTTATTATTTTTTTTAGTTTCTAATATTTATAATTATGTCTAAAATTAGTTGATATACTACTACTACTATACATATACTATATATTATTAATCATATTAATATTATATGTGGGGTTTTATTTTTTTTTTATATTAATAATACTATTAATTATATAGTACATATAATATTATACTAATATAGTATATATAATATTACCCCGGAGTAGTGAGTAGAATGTATGTTATTCGAAGGCTACTACTTGCGTCTTACCTTCAAGAAATATAAGCTTAAATTCGTCATCAAACCATTTAAGGTGATTAGGATTTTAAACCTCTGGATCTATCGTCCATTCACAGTCCCTTTCAGCAACAAAGCCTTAAAAATCTTTTCTCTCTCTTTTATTCTGAAATCAATTATTTGGCACAATCACATGCCACTTATTAGGAGGGTGGTTAGGGAGAGTTGAAAGATGGGAGAACAATATACTGCGGCGGATTTTGTTTAAGCTTTTTTTTTTCTTATTACTGTTTACTTTTTATTTTAATCATGAAAATTTCGGAATGACATTCTCTTTTCTTTTCTTTTTATATGATCTTCTATGTCCAGATCATATCTCTTATTATATTTCTATGGGGGTTCGGAAAGTTGATTGGAATTTTTCTCATCAAGACCTGCCAACCTAACAACAGAAGAAATGAGGTAGAAGAATGATTGAAGAAATTCACGAATATAAAAGGTTGGTTCATATATTATTTCTTCATGGCAGGCGGTCAGCGAGGTCAGTCAATTCTACTCATTTCTCTGTGGTGTGTTTTATTCAGCGCTCTTTAAAATACACTTTACATGCTCTAGCCCTTTATTATTATTATTATATTATCTATTTATTACTATATTAATTATTATAGTATAATTATTATATATCATTATATTATATTATATTATCAGTGCCGAAAAAATGCGACCTCTCTCAATGCATGATTATAATTATAATTATCATCATTAAAAAAAGCCTCAGTCACGAATATTGAGTAGACATGCTGATCCTTATCACTTACAGAATGATTAATATATATTTTTCATATTATATTTAAGATATATTATTAATAAAATTAATAAATCTATATATATATATTATTATATAAATATAGTATATACTATATAATGACATACTACCAAAATTCAGAATATTGATTGAATACCAAGTTCCGTACTGTACCTTCTAGTTTATCACCGACTCCTCCCGTATTACCTTGAGGTCATCGTATACAGCGATTCTGTTGTTTCTCATGATTCTGAAGCTTCCTCAAGGTATGATATCGATTGAGCCTCTTTACGAGATTCCTCAATCGTTAAAAACACGTCCTTCATCCCTATTCTTTAGAATAGTAAACTCATAAGAAGGGGAGGCGCGACAGTCGGCACATGAATATCGTAGTGTGTTGTTCTGGTAAACCAACATGCAAGAACACGCATTGATATGTGATCGGAGGGGCTTCATGTGGAAGAACCAATTGTTTTCTTCCATTTGTCGAAATACTCTGCTCCAATACACCTCTCTCCAGCAGCTTCAAAAGCCATGGTAAAACTTGCCATGCTGGTTACATGCGCTTAAAACTTTAAAGAGAAAGAAGATTCAGACACAGAGAGAAAGGTCCATATCAACACTGCGACTCGACATGCTTGAAATATTCATAACATTCTTTCTGTCACCCGTTGATTTATGCAGCGACTCTTCACTCGACAAATGCCTTAGTCCAGCATTCATAACGGTATAACGAGTATTCAGACCATTTATATATTGGAAGGCATAAGTCCTTGCATATCTATGATCTTTTTTTGGACTTCCGGACAGAACAGACACACGCGATCGACCTTCGTCCATTGCCAGCTCTAGTCTTGCCACAATTTCGCTGAAATCGGCTCTTGTATTGTTCAAACCGTTAAAAATCCTAAACATGTCTTAGACTATGTCCGATATGCCCTTAACATGTTATATTCGCCTACTATTCTCAATTGAGTCTCCAATCTACTTCCATTCTTTCCAGTGCTTGACTCTAATTTACGGGTCGTCCGAAAGCTTATCTCCTCGACAGCTTCTATCCCTTGAAGCGTTTATGTACATAATATAGTTTTCCTTGCTTCTTGTTGCGTATCTTCAAAGCCTTACCTGTAGTCACACTCGATGAGTTCACTGCGAGCATCTTTTTTTAAAAAATTGAAACCAAATAAACATCTCTATGTTACCTCGTTAATAATCCGTCAAAAGGATTGGAAAAGTTGCAAATAATAATCCACATTGCAAATTCGCACACATATAAATATAACATCGTTAACACTTTTGCCTGCTGATTTTGCACAAATATTTATAACGGTCTCTTATCTTCCTCATCAATCATAACAGCATAAGGTCTACTTTATCCAAGTTCTCGCCCGGCTCGTTAAAATTTCCTGAACTTTTGGTAGCACCCATATATACACTACCACATTCGTATTCGTATACTGAACGAAAAGGAATTAGTCAAGTAATCTTAGTTTTAGCTGTTTAAGAAATAAATTTTATTAAAACTTTCTTATTTAAATAACTATTTTATTTTGACCACTAATGAGATAATTTAAACTCGTCCGATATTTAATATATTAATAGTAATTACTATATAATATATATTAAAATAGATACATATTTATATATAACTATATATAATATTTATTAATACTATTATATAATATATATATATATAATATATAATAACAGAGGCGATCTGCACTCTACCTGTTCAGCACGAGAGATTAATTGTAGGAAATTTCAAAGGAATCACAATTTTATATAATTTTATGATAAATTATTTCTTATTTTTTACCATAACATAATTAAAATAAAAACTCTATCGACAATTAAAACGAAAATTATAAGTATAACCCCTATTAATAACCTTCTTTAACCCATATAAATTGAGCGCATCTCTGCTGCATAGAGAGCGTTGGAATCTCTCACGTTCAATCTTAATTGCATTACAACATTTGTTTATAAATAGTGTTTTATATATAACAATGTTAATCTCGGTATACATATAAATTACTATACTTTATATAACATAATATAATTAAATAATTAATTAATTTTAAAAAATCTAAATACGCTTAACAATAATGTGAAGTTAAATATCGATAGTCTATTATATTATTTAGATAATATTAAAATATTATCCTAACAGTTCTCAAAAACAAAGTATTAAACTTTTAGATACATACGAAACTTTTTATCAGGAATATTCAAGTATATAAAATCTACTATATATAATAAACTAGTAAATATATATATACTATAGTTATGATGTATACTTACTTAAAATTATTATATTAAATATATATATACTTATATATATATATATATAAAATATATTACTATCATAGAGAAGTGAGGAGAAGAGGTTAATCATGTATAACATATTAAATAAAGGTTAAAAACTTTACTTTAATTAGACACTGGCCCCAAAAACACGAATATAATATATCATTATATACAAACTGATATTAGCTTATCTAATATATTATAGATATTTTAAATATATTACATAATAAATACATAAATATATTAATATAAAATTATATATCAGTTGGTTCAAGTACAATACTGTACTTTTGTACTTGTATACAGACACTATTTTGGGACTCAATACTTACTTTACTATATCAGACTTGCCGTTATCAAATCAGTTATTGTTTACTGTGTACTTCGTAGCTTCAGCATTGTACTTTCGTCTGTGTCTTGTACTTGCAAGTATCTTTTCGCCTTTTTAAACTTCCCATTATTCTTCTTATTTTCTTTATCAATTCTACGTATGATATTATTATTCCTACTATGTATTCTAAAATAAATTCAATTAATTTATCGTTGAAGACTATCTTTTTCTAAATTAGATAATAGATATATATATATATTAACTATAATATAATAATAATTACTATATATAATTATTACTACTACATATAATAATTATTATATAACTATACATACTATATATATCGATCATTCATCATTCATCAACACCTTGTTTCCGCGATATACTGGAATGGAACGTAACATTGCCCAAACAGTAAAAGTGTAAAATATATGACACGAAGTTCGAAAGAAAGCCAGCTCTTATCCTTCCCTTTCTCTAACATTATATAACCTCGCCCATCAGAAATAGCACGCCCTTAGAGACTTTCACATTATTGGCATCTCGGCCAACTTGTGCTTCATCTATGCCAGTCGCCAACACTATAACCTCACAAACACTTCGTGTTCATTTCACTTTCCTATATGTAATTTTCATATAAGTTTTTAAAGTTACAATTTCACCATAGAATATTCTTGCTGACATCAATCCACTTTTTCAGTCGCTCCCAAGCCGGTCGGTCCCTAACACACTCACCACTGTATGACACTAAGTCCAATGTCCATATGACGATCCTGGGCCACATACCTAACATCTCAACTTACTTTCATTATTCTCCATTAATCCCCTCTTTTTCAGATGGTTTACCCCCTTATACGTTCATCCTCATTTTACAATTCTATCTCATCACTCTGAACAAGCCCAATGATTTATCCATTGACAACAAGCATATGTTACTTAGATCTATAGCCTTCTTATTCCACCCATTGATCACCTTTACACATATGCATTATAATCCACAAACAAACATAATCCTCACGTAAGAATCCAGCCCTCTAAATCATTGTCTCTTTACCTCCACAAGGACTAATCTGCACAGCACTCTCTTGCAATTCACTACCTTTTCTACCTCACACCGCATTATCGTAGTACCTTTTCGTTATCCAACACAAGTATTATATCCTAGAATTACTTAAACTGAGTCACCGTATTCAGCTGTTCTTACTAATCAGCATAAACTCACACCGCAGGACTGTCCTCACTCACACATAATCTCTTACTCTTTCTACTTACTTTCAACCCTCCTTTAAACCCTCACATTCTCTACAATTCTGCTCAAAACGCTCTTCAGACTCACCGCAACAAAACCCATATCTTAGATATTTATTATAACTATTATAATATATATTTATATATATATTAATATACTATATATTTATTATATATATATATAATAATAATATATATATAACTTATTATTACATTTATATTATAATATATAATGTATATTTTATTAAAGCAACTCCTTTATTATATATATATGTATTATACTACTATATATATCTATATAATCGTATAATATATATATTACTTCTATATATGCGAGGTGATTTGATTGGGATTTTGATTGCTAGCATATATGCAAACTTTAGGGGTAAGTTCCCGGAGTGAATTAGTCGAGATCAAAATTAGACACTTATAATAATCGTAATAGAGATAAATGGTAACTTATAGTATCTCATCGGAAAATTATTTTATATTTGTAGTTAATATTATGGTATTTTGGTCATAAGGCTTCCGCGAACGAACTGGATATAACCTTAATTGGGAGGAAAACAATGTGCCAGCTTTAGATAGTGGTAGAGTGATGTAGTGACAAATCTTGTACATTGAAACAAATGTGGAGAAATGAGAAGAAAAAGATAAAATGATTATGATTTTGGGATTTGCAAACAGGCGTTTAATTTAATTAATAAGGAAGCCCTTGCAGTGTAGTCGACTATCGTTTGTGTAAGCTTAGATATATCAACATATATATATGACATAGTGAAGCGATGTGTAAGATAATTAGTCGAAATTGATGTTTAATATTTAAATAGCGGAATGAACAATGATGCTTCCTATGTCTCCTGGGCGATCAATCGATTCATGGAGATGATGTAGATAAAATTAACAGGTAGGGTGACAAGACGACTAGTGCTCTTAGAATGGAATGGCGTGGAAAGGACGTATGAGGTTCCAATCCTATTTAATGAGGATTATTTGTTTGTGGCCCGAATCGGGAAGGAGAGTTTACAGGACTCGTTTATGATGAGATTTGTAGGTTGGAAAGGAGTGGTTGAAAGTAAACGTAGATAAGAAGAAGGTTATTGTTTAAGTGAGACAGACCTCGATGTGAAGTTATTTTATTGTGAGCAGCTGCAAAAAGTGTCTCTCTGATTTAAATATTTATATATGTTTAGAATGAAAAGAGATGATATGCGAGTGGTAGTAGAAGTTGTATCAATGCACTAAGGGCTGGTGCCCCAATTAATCCATGTGATGTAAAGACTTACGTTTGACTGATTGAGGTTTACATGAGGATATGTTTTACCGGTGTCAGTGTAAGTGATACTACTAAAATATTATATAAATATAATATATATGTATATATATATAACAATACTATAATTATACATATATTTTTATAATAAAAACATACTAACTAATATATATATAGTATATACTATATATCTATTATATATTAATAATAGAGTGATATGACTGTCCACTCGGCACTGTTCAATCTCAGCACCCCACTCGCGCCACCCCAGCCCACCAGGGTATGCTTGATCCTCCCATATCCATGCTGCCATTCATCTCGCCAGACCCACGGCACTCTATCTGTTCCCTGTATTCGCCGTAGCCCTTCCCTCCGTCTAGACGCCTTGCCTATCGCCGCCCGGGCTAACCAACCCTATCCTTCGCCTTTTCCCCTCTCGCCATTCGCACCGCTGAGGATCACTACGAGTGTCACACAGAAACAAATATGATATATATATATTATATATATATAATATATATTATATATAATATATATATATATTATATATATATATATAATAAACTAATACTATATAACAATACAATAGCCATGATCAGTCGTAAAAAAAATTATAGGCCAAGGAGCAGCAACTTTTAATAACGCAATAAGTTAAATATACCACCATCTACCACGCCTGAGGAGTAAAGAAGAAAAAAACATATAGTTAAAAGAGATCGGACGTGGCAGAAAAAAAATCATATATAAATTAAATATAACATAAAATCACTTTAACCTTTATATCATGAGAAAAAAACTCAAACACGTTTGAAAATACATATATTTTAAAAATCTCAAAAGTTTTTATTTATAAATGTGGGTGAAAAAAAGGAAAGATATACGATTAAAGTTTATTAAAATACATTTAAAATTTAAAAATAAAATGCAACGAATTTTGTATATTACCATGCAGTTGTAAAATGAAAACTATATAAAATTATGAGGATCCTGATGTTTTCAGGGGCAGCTCTATAAAATAAATTATACAAATAAAATTAGGATCAGATCTACCATAAATTTAAATATGAAAACTATAAAAAACATGAAGCGCACAAAATTTACAGGGCCGCTAAAATAATATACAATACAAATTACCATTAATCTACCATGCATTTTGAGATGATAACTAATATAAAAGAATGAGCACAAAAATATCTACCAGCAGCTTGAACAAATAAATAGCAATAAAATATTTCTGGAAAAGATACAATAACTCTAAAATTGAAAAACTAAAATGAAATCGGCACCAATTCCAGAAGTATGCTAAATCTTACCGGGCAGCCTTAAAATACAGATTGCATATCATGCGACTAATATTACCGTTCAGATAATCAAGGCTGCCATGCAGTAAACATACGATTAAAATTTTATCGAGATTAAAAACTTATATGACCTCTTGTAAGTGACCAAAATTTAAAAAAAAATTTTTTTACGCGAAATCTAAATAAATTACTTAATGCAAGACGGGAAAGATTTTTGTCTACAAGAGGAAGATGTTTGAAAAAAAAAAATAAATTAGTTTACGCGAAAGTTTAAAAAAAAAAAAAATGCAAAGAGGGAAATTTGTTTGCCAAACTTAAGATGCTGCAAAATTAAAAAATAAAAAAAAAAAAAAAATATATTAATAAATAATTCATTATTTAAAATTACTTTATAAATATTATTATTAATTATGTTATTCTTATGATTACTATATAATTTTATTATTATTATTTTATATTTTTTGATTTATTATATTATTATTATTATTACTATTATTTATTATTATTATTATATTTTTTTTTTTATTATTAGATATAATTATTATTATGTTTATTATTCATTATTATTTATTATATTAATTATTATTATTATTATTATTATATAATTATATATATTATTATTATTATTATTTTATATTATTATATTATTATATATTCATTCTATTATTATTGTATTATCTATATTATATATTATACATATATACATATATATATACACTATATATTTACACATAATATATAATATAGTACATATATACATATTATAATATATACACAACATAATATATACAATATACATATCTTATTTATACTATCTATAAAAAATTATATTTAATAAAAAATATTTTATTTTAATATAATATTTTTAAATTAAATTATTATCTACAACATTATTATGGGACTTACAATCATTTATATATGATCTACAGCTAACATTATTATTCATTCATGCTTTTCTAGAAAGGAGATTAGGTCTCGTTATCTTCTAACACGTGCGCACACACACACACAAATGCTTCAATTCTTAAAGACATTTTTAGGTTAAGTCTAATACCAGAATCAAACGTTATAAAAGAAAAGTACGCAAATCTTAAATTATTTGTTAAATAATTTCACAACCACCGCAAAATAAAACAATTGCATGTATAACCGTGCTGATCACTTATTTCAGAATTATAATTATCCACAACATTAAACCAACTTAGCCACCGCTATTCTAAAAGCCAACTCCAATTTCTAAAATATGTTCGACATGAGAAAGCTATGGAGACCTGACGCGAAATTCCACAACAGAAACTCCAATATCAATGTTTTCAATGTTTTTATATTTAATTAAGGTTTTTAGGTTAACATCATTAAAATAGGTAATAAAAAAATTTCGGAATATTAACATGTGACTACAGTTAAGCTTAATTTACTGTAAATATGATAAAATAATTAATTAATGAATAAAATGAACGAATAACTATCCCAAAATTCCTTCCAACTTTTTCCAAATCTGAAAACTCTTTGAGGAGGACTTGCTTTCTTTTTCTTTTTTTTTTCTTTTCTTTTTTAAATTTGTTCTAAAACTTTTAAACCTTTACGAATGATACTCTTTTTTGTTTAATAATTGATTATTTAATTTACTTTATTGATTGCGCCTTAAACCCATTCGTGATATTTTATAGATTACTTGTAATTCTACTTAAGAACGTGGCTGGAGAGCCTATAAAAAAAAATGCTTTCTCACTTACACAGGGGAGGAAAAAATTTTAATTCGTTTTCAATTCTTTCTTATTCTTTATCATTCCCTTAAAATTGCTTAAGCATTTTCTTTGCTGCAGTATTTAAGAATTTTAATTAAAGAAATGGATAGAAGAAAAAAAAAACTATTGGAATGATTGAAAAAATGTTTCCATGTAAACACGTGGTTTGAGAAAGGGGGTAAAATGCAATGGCAAATCCAGATTTATTATTTGTCTTATAAATAAGAACATTTTATAGAAATCTAATAAAGTAAATTTTTTATTTTTGATTAGACATTGGTAATTTCTAAATTAAGGAATAGACCCGATGCTCGGCAGAAAAAAATTCGAAACTGTCTTAAAAAAATGCTTTCTTTAGTAGGTGTCAATGGATTCTAAATTTGAATAAATCGTTAGAGTTGCTTTAAATGTGTCTAGAATGGATGTGACGAGTTTGAGATTTGGAAATTATTTCAAAAGTTATGCTATGATAAGTTTCTTTTTGGGATGATTATGTTGGTTAGTATTAAGTTATAAAATAAACTTGAAAAAAAAATATAACTGATTATGTTGCTATACTATTTAAGTAAAACTAACTATAAATCGCAAAAATATTAAATTTAATTATGTGATTAAAGTATTAATGATAAATCGAAAACATAATTTAAGTCTAATGATTGTTTAATTAGTTAATAATAATGACTAGTACACTAAAGTTTTTAATTAATGTTCTTTGTCTTTTAAAAAACTTTTCCTGTTTTAACTTTTATTTACTCTAAAAAAAAGTCGTAGATATTATCTTAAAAATAATGTTTTTGATGATGTTTTTTTCAAAGATTTTATTATGCTTCACATATGTTTTCAAATATGTGATGTTTGCTTGTGATAGTGAAAAAGGAAAATAATAATTGAAGTGCTGAAATGAAGGTGTTGTAGATGATCTTTACCTGAAGGAACTGTCAGTGGTGGAGGTAGGAGATATTCTTTTTTGTCTCTCATAATAGTTGCAGGTTGTTGTCTGTTTCGCAACTGCATGGGATGAGAGATATCAAGGTTTCTGAACGACAAAGAAGGTCTGTAAAATGGATCATTTACCCTGATGTCGGGAAGAGTGGGTAGGGAAATTTCTGCTAAAGAAGCAGGTGGTGATTGGGCTGCTGCTTGAGAAGAAGCTCTGGGAGGTAAGGTTGGAGGGTCATCTAAAGAAAATCTTGGAAGGAGTTGTGGTGGTTGGTGTTATAAGTCTGTGAAAAGGAGATAGTTTTGGAGGGAAAGGTGATATCTGGAAATTTGGAGTAGGTGCTTTTATATGTGCATAGAAAGTGGCTTCAGGGGAAGTGGGCTCTTCCGGTGGGATTTGTTGTCTTTTTGGTAAATTTGATCTGTAGGGTGTTGGATAATGTGGTGGTGTTGTGGGTGTATGAGAAATTGGTTCTGGTGACGCAACTTCTTCCTGTAGTAATAATTGTCTTTGTTGTAAATTTTGTCTGTGGAGTGGAGGAATGTGTAAAAGAGTTGCAGTTGTGGCAGGTGGTTGACTTTTGGGTCGTTGTTGGGTTTGTGTTGGGAATATTGTTTGGTGGGGCGTGTATAGTGTGGTATGTTTCGTATGGTTTGTTTGGGAACTGTAATATGTTGTGTTTGTTTGGGAGGTGATTGTGTTTTTGTGTGTAGGTCGACCTGGGGTCGTTTTTGGGAAATAAGTTGAAAGTTGTCTCTAGCTTTTGATATCTTGACATTATCCCCATGGATAATAAAAGATTTTGAAGTGTTGAGACATTGGAGTAACCGTTTGTTATGTGGAGCAAGCTGTTGGATTCTACAAGGACCTGTCCATTTCTGGGCAAGTTTGGTGGATTATTTAAGTTTTATGAAGTTCAAGATGTGAACTAAATTGCCTATCTTTATTGGAGTAGTACAGGATTTTGGGAGTTGTTTTAGGATTTGTTTTTCTGTTTCAGCTTGTAAATGTTCTCGAGCTTGATCCCTAATTAGGGGGGCTTGCTCGTCTATTTCATCAAGATAGCTATTGATGTATTTACGGGGTGGCTGTGTGGAAGTAAAAGGGAAAGAATAGTTGGGAAGATCCCAAGGAAGTCTTTCATTGCATGTGTACAGGAGATAATGTGGGAAAGTTCCAATTTCGGAGTGGTAGGTGAAATTGATAATAGTTTGTGCGAATGGGATATAATGTCCACAGTCGTCATGACTGCTATTAACATTGTGCCGTAGATAATCGGAGATGATTACCTCCGGGGTAGAATGACGACAGATTATCCTTTCTAGAATACCCTATGCAATATCTTTGGTAGCATGTTGTTTTAGGGGGACAAGTTCAACATACCTAGGAAGGGAGTCTTTCATACAAAGAATGTATTTGCAATGTGTGATTTTACATTGGGGTAATAGCCCTAAAATGTCTAGGTGTACACGGGAAAAAGGTTCATAGGGTAAAGTGTATGCCTTATTGGGGGCGTTTTTGGGAGTATTTCCCTTAACATTTTGACACGAAGGACAAGTAGTGCAATATTCATGGGTAAGTTTGTGTAATTTGGGGAAAATGTACCTTTCTCGAGTTCGAAATTCGGTTCTTTTCATTTCGTAATGTCTCGTTGCTAGGGATGCATGGGAATGTTCGATGACGGTGTGAAAAAGTGTATCTGGAATTTGAATAAGCAAACGTTCAGACTGGGTTGCATAATGCAAAATATCATCGATTAAAACGAGGGTAGATGTCAGAATATCTTGTTCGAAAAGGGGTTTGTTATGTGAAATGATGGGTTTTGCATGTTAATAGAGAGTTTTAAGACGCTTACATATCTCTTGTTTATTTACAATGTTTTCCTTTGTCAAAGGGATAGTTCCAGTAAGGAGTATCGTGTTTTGTGCAAAAGAATAAGAGCATGTAGGAAGATTTCGACTTAAGTAGTCGGGAATTATATTCAGTTTACCTTGTTTGTAAATGATTGTTGGGTTAAAGTGTGTTATTAATAAGTTCCATCTTTCTAGACGTCTGGTAAATTGTTTATGGCGTATGAGGTGTATCAAAGGCTAGTCATCCCTGATAATTGTAATCGGATATCCGAACACCGTGTTTTTAAATTTTTGTAAAGCGAAAACTATCGCTAATGCTTCCTGTTCAATTGTTTTGTAATTAGCCTCGGATTTGTTTAGTGCTCTGGAGATGAAAGCTCATGGCTTCTCTTTGCCATTTTCATATAATTGGTATAGTACAGAACTAAGCCCTAGGTTAGGGGCATCAGTGTTGATATATAAGTCCTTGGAGTAATCAAAAAATCGTAATTGGGGTTGGAGTAATAACTTGTTTTTTAAGGTAAGAAAAGCTTGTTGTTGTTCAGGTCCCCTAAAGAATTTTGCATTTTTTTGTAGTAGTTTTGTTATGGGCTTGGCGGTAGCAGAGTAGGAATCGATCAGGTGATTAAATAATTCAGAAATCCCAGTAATGACCTCGTTTCTGAGACATTCGTGGGAGGTTTGAATGTAGTGAGGGCCTGGAGTTTAGTTTTATGGGATCCGGGGATATTCCGTTTTGGAAAATTTTGAATCCTAGAAATAGTAGACTATTCGAAGGAATTTGAATTTAGCAAGTTTTATTTTCATGTTATTTTTTTCAAAACGATTAGAAAACTTTTTCTAAATTACCGAAATGTTCCTCTAACGTTTCACCAAGTATTAAAACATCGTCCAGGAAAACTCGGCAAGCGTCACCTAGGAGGTGAGAAAATGCCATATCCATGGTTCAGGCGAAGACGGGTGAGGCGTTACTCAAACCGAAATTGAGTCAGGTTGGGCGTACTGACCTCGCGGAGTGCGGAAGGCGAGTAGCGATTGTCTCTCTTCCTCGATTTCTAGGCAGTGACATGCGTCGAGAAGATCGAGGCTGCTGAAAATTTTGGATTTTCCGAGGGTGGAGATTATGTCATTGATATGGGGAAGAGGGAAGCTGTCCAGCACGATATGTGCATTAATGTGCCTATAATCGGAAACTATTCGCGGAATTGATGAGTTTTTCTTTGGTATAATGAGCAGGGAGCTCGAATGGGAACTACTGATGAGACGGATGTACCCTTTTTTTGTGCGGCCTTGACCCAACCGTCGATCTGGGTCGCGTATTTATGGGAAAGGCGGTACTGCGGCCTATACAGTACCTTTGGGGCGTTCTCTTTAAGGGTGACAGAAAATTTTGTTATTACATCTCTGTAAGTCATCAATAGACCAATTAAGTTTTCTAATTGATCCGGATCCTGTAATGTAGAACAGCAATCTTCGTCATCATTGAAAGATTTTTTGGACGAGTTTCTTGAAAGTATTTTGAAGTTGGGTCAAGGAGGAGTTCTCTGTCTTGTAACACATAGTTTTTGTACTCTATATCAGCTTTTAAAATGTATGTGGGTCCTATTAGAGGGTGTGCTTTGTGGGAATTGTTTAATGAGATTAGACTGTCATTAGTAAAAGCGGATGATAGAGTAATTTCCTGGGGCGGAACCAGTAAAGGTTGAGAACTTTGGTAGGAAGGAAGTAGTAGTAGTAGTAGTAGTAGGAGGCGAAGTGGGAATGTTACCGTCATGGACAGAGTTTAAGGTTGCTACCAAAGTTGGGGGCACATGGTATTATTGGGATATTTCCATCGTTTATTTTAAAATCGCGATGATGGCGTTTGTTGCATCAATTTCAGTAAGAAGGTGCACTATTTGACATCTGGTTTAGCGGATGCTGTTAGTAAACTTATCGTATT
This sequence comes from Trachelipus rathkii, assembly GCA_015478945.1. Lineage (NCBI taxonomy): Eukaryota > Metazoa > Arthropoda > Malacostraca > Isopoda > Trachelipodidae > Trachelipus > Trachelipus rathkii. The sequence goes on along the minus strand of JABUQX010011063.1, from coordinate 51,235 downwards.
ATGGGGTTAGTTCTTTCATGTTAAAAGATCCATAGGTTTAGAAAAATTCATGCTGTCTGTCACTGAAGTAGTGTGTGTAGTAAAGACAGTATTAGGATCAAAAAAGTTAATCAGATCTGTAGTGGGCATTGAATCGGAAGTTATTATCTCCTGCACCAGATGCATGAGCTCCTTAGGTATATTAATAGGATCAAAAAGATTTAGTAGGTGAGCAGTAAGCGAAGGATTGTCAGGATGAGGAGTTGAATAACTCCTAATGTTTGGCGTAGGTTGAGGGTTCGGCATAGTGTTTGGTATATGATTAGGTCTAGTAATTTGGAAATGGTTAGGCATAGATATATGGTTGGGCATAGTATTTGTAAAATGGTTAGGTATAGTACTTTGGAAATGGTTAGGCATAGTATTTTGGAAATTGTTAGGCGTTGGTATAGCATTTTGAAAATTGTAAGGCGTAGGTATAGTATTTTGGAAATTGTTAGGCGTAGGTATATCATTTTGAAAATTGTTAGGCGTAGGTATAGTATTTTGGAAATTGTTATTCGTAAGTATAGTATTTTGGAAATTTTTAGGCGTAGGTATAGCATTTTCAGAATTGAAGGCGTAGTTACAGTAGTAAACATAGAGTTAGAAATAGTGTTAGGAGTGCTTATGGTAGCAAACATAGTGTTAGGCATAGTGGTAGGAGTAGGTATAGTAGTAAACATAGTGTTAGGCATAGTGGTAGGAGTAGGTAGAATATTAGGCATAGGGTTAGTCATATCGGTAGGAGTAGGTAGATTGTTAGGCATAGGGTTAGTCATATCGGTCGAAGTAGGTAGAATGTTAGGCATAGGGTGAGGCATATTGGTAGGAGTAGGTAGAATGTTAGGTATAGTGTTAGGCATAGGTTGTGGAGGTAAGGTAAGCATAGTAGGAGTACTATCTAATGAATGCGGAAGAGGAGTTGGTGTATAAAAAGATTCATTTAATATACATATGTTTTCTCTATCAAAACAAGTGTTAGGATTAGTGTTAACTCTCTGTTTCTCCCTAAAATTATCATTAAGTACATCATTTTGTAAAAAATTTCTTTTTACATTTACATTTTGGGCTAATCGGTCATTAGTCCAATTACCAAAAGTTAGACTATCATTATTAACAAAAATATTATCAAATTATTATTTTTAAAATTATCACTGTCATAAATTTTCATTTATTTTGTATTAATATTAAACAGTTCACTGATTTTATTTAAATTTTCACTATATTTTTTAAAACTATTAAACTCTGCTTTTTAACTGCACTTTTTTATTATTATCACTATTGGGTTTTGCCCATTCACTTGTGTACCTGTGCTAAAGGTGTTTTGCAAGCTATATGAGTTAGTGTTAATGTAAACATTGGCACAACCTCGGATATTGCTAAAGTTATACTGGCTATCCTTTATATTTTGTGTACCTAACGTAGAGATTGTTTGAGAAACATTATCATATCTAAGAGAGTGTTCATTAATGGTGAGGGAAGCAAAAGAAAAGAAAGATTGGCTCTCCCCTTAATAGTTTCCCTGGTTCAGTATGGAATGTGGATCCTCAGTATACATATGGAGATGAGGGGCATCGTCTTGAGGTTCCATGTAATACTGTTCTTGAGGATCATCATAGTTATAAGGGACATTGTCTTGGACTTGGGCCATTCTCGTATAGGAAGATCGTTGTTGATTTGGAAGAAAAGGTCTTCTGTAGTTTGGATAATTAGCAGGGGCTGAATGTAGTTGGTGAGTTCTCGGGCGTGTTCCCGTGTAATTTAGCTGATTAATGCCCGAGCCAGTCCAAGTGTTATTTAAAATGGCTTGTTTCATGATATGAGTTATTAAGGCGCTCTTAATGGAGGTATTTTTGTTATGGGGGTTCGATCTTGAATTCTGGCATTGGAGGTTGGATCCTCTGCGATGTGATTTGTTGCAGAGAGAACAAAAAGAATTAAAAGGGCATTCTCTAGTCTGGTGCCTTCCTCTTTCACAGCGGTAACACACTATTTCCTGTTCATGAGGAAATGTTGGAGTATGATTATATTTTCTTTGATTGGATTGGGAATAAAGTTTTTTATTGTTTGCAGTGGGTCTTTGCACCTGGTTGTTGGAGAAGTTGTTTGGTTTATAAGTAGGGGATTTGTGCCTTATTTAAATGAACATTAGCTACAGTAGGGGTTTTTCGTAGTGGGGCGTTAAGTCTACCTTCAGATTTTTGTAAGTATTTGTGGACTTGAGAGGAAACAGGTAGTTTGTATTCATAATATTTTTAAAAATCCGCTCTCAGTTTTTCAGTTATTTCTGGTAAAAAATTATATATATGGGAGATGGTTAGAGCATTTACTATTTTTGTAGTGGGTTGTAAGTTGTCGTCTAATTGGGAAATGGTAGTGAAAAAGTCCTCGTAAAGACTGTTTAAGGGGAGTCTGTACTCGAAATTACAGTTTCTTTCAATCGTGAAATGAGAACTTTTTATTTATTGAGGAACTATTTACTTTATGTTGCTGAAATTTTATGATCCTTTCATAAGACTGCTGGTTTGGCTTTCTTGCAGGACAATCATATTGCATTTTTACTGATTTCAAACTGAAAATAAATAAAGAAATTTATTTTAAGAAATTTAATAATTTCTTTCACGAGAAAAGTATCTAACGAGTAAAGTGTGGTCAAAAAAGAATAATCATTGCCCTTTGAATTCCAAAAAAAAAAAATTGGTAACTTCACCGATTTTCAATTTGAATATTCATAATTTATCAAAACAAAAAATTGTGCCTAAGATGCGATTTGCACACCAAACCCACGTTTTTCAATCTGAATAAAACTTCGTACGAATCTTCTCCTATATGTATATAAATGTCTTGGAAATTTTTAACTCCAGTAACCTGGCTCAGTTTTTTTATTTGGCGAAATTTTTTGTCAGCTGATATGGAAAAAAGGTGAATTTTGAGAAAACGCCTATAAAAGATTTTGAATGATTTTTTTTTCTTCTTTTCCAGAAGTAAAAGATATTACGCACCTCACCTCACTTAAATGAACCACAAGCCGCAGTAACAGTTTTTATTCGCACCGCACCGCACCCTACCGCACCGCACCGCACCGCACCGCACGCACCGCACGCACGCACTGCACCAACTCTGTATCTATTTCAAAAATAGTTGAGCTCCGACTTTGCGGAAATATTTTTACTTTCAACAATTATCTTAAAAAAGTTATGTATGTTCGGCTCCGGCTTCGGCTCCGCTCCAACTCCGGATCACGGCTCCGTCTCCGGCTACGGCTCCGACTCGGTTGGACTCCGAGTTCCGGGTCCGGTCAAGCTTTTTTAACAAATTGTTCAACTCACTTTAAAGAATTACTTTCAAATGCAAAAAATTGTTCTTCAGCTCCGCTACGATCCCGGCTCCGACTCCAGCTCCGACTTGTTTCAATATAATAATAATTTCACCTCCGATTTTACATAAGACATTTTCACACTGCAAAATACACTAATACTCTTCTAAAAACATTAATCTTGTACCTCCGCTCCGGTCCGGCTCCGGCTCGCTCCGGTCCGGCTCATGCCCGGCTCCGCTCACGGCTCATGCTCACTTTTCAACCATTAGTTCATTTAACTTGGTTGAATTACTTTCATCTAAAAATTTCTTGAAAAAATTTGTTTTTCAGATCCGCATCACGGCTTTGGGCTCCCGACTCCGGCTCCCGAGCTACCGGCTCGCTCTTCTCTGCGAACTTGTTTCACATTTTCAGAATAGCTCATGCTCCGACTTTGCAGAAGTATTTTTTATCTACAAAACAAATTTCTTTAAAAAAAATTTAATTACTCCGCCTCCGATCCGGCTCCGGCTCCGGCTCGGGTCCTACGGCCTTTTTAAAAAATGTGAGGCTTCAAACTGTGAGAGATTACTTTCATTGCAAAAAATATTGAACAAAAATTTGTCATTTTGTCAGATCCGCCTCCGGCTAAGGCTCCGACTCCGGCTCTGGCTCCGGCCTCCGGTTCCAGCTCCTGCTCGGCTCGAGCTCTGAATTGTATTAAAGAATAGTTCAGCTTCGACTTTGCAGAAATAGTTTTAATTGCAAAAACAATTTTTTTTAAAAAAAAAATTATACTTGGGCTCCGGCTCCGATCCCGGCTTGGGCTTCTGGCTCTGTCTCCGAGCTCCGGCTCCTTTTCAAAATGTGTTGCAGCCCCAACTTTTCAAAGTTAATATCACTGCGGAATAATATATATTGTTTTTGTAAGCTCCGACTCCGGTCCGGGTCGCTCGCTCTGCTCCTTGCTCTAACTCGACCTCAAGTATCAATTCAGAAAATCTTAGCCTCCGGCTTTTGCAAGAAGTATTTTTACTGCAAAACAACTCATTCTTAAAAAAAATTATAATTTGGGTTCAGGCTCCGGCTCCGGCTCGGCTCCGGCTCCGGCTCCGCCTCAGATTCAATTTATAGTTAAATGATTGAGAAAGAGCCTGAGCTTGGGTTGTGTTTGCGAAAAGGAAAAGTGTAATTTATTATAAAATGTGAATAAAACCTGGAAAGGGTCCTAAAAGTTGAATTGCCAATCTTCGACACCTGAAATGTAATAGTTTCTCAGTTTGACACCCCATAAAAAATAATCCTGTCACAAAAACTTCATTCGGAATTTTCGAAAACCAAAAATTAACACATGATGTAAGAGGAGAATTTTCCTAAAATTAGTTTATAAAAAAAAAGTGAAATTTTTATATGTACTCTGACAAAGTTAAGCGGGTATGACCAAGTTACAAGACTCCCCTTAAATGCAAATGGCGCAAAAGAGAAGAGGGAGTCAGATTCTCCATTGCATAAATTCTAGTCAGGCTTGGAATAAGTATGAGCGGGTTCATTGGAAAATGTATTCTTGGACGGACTTCAAGAAATGCTCAAAGTGGAGTTGAAATTCATTTTGTTTAGCGTTTACGATTTTCCTATCCTCAGCATTAGGATCATTGGTGATCTGCGTCATAGCCTGAGCTAATTTAGCCGCTTCTGATTGGCAGTTTTTGAAAGTAACATTTTCATTCAAATTACTCTTCCATTGGGTTAGGGTTGAATCTACCCAGACTCCATTTATTCGCCCGTCAATAAGAGCTTAAGCTTAGTGACCTGCGCAATAGTGGTGATGGTTCCTGAACTGCAACACGATAAATGGCACCGTTATTTCGATGACATCTTTGTTTCCTACCTCACAACATAGACCCAAATAACATATTACAACATTTTAACAACATACATCCTTCCATACAATATACATTAGAATACCTTACCAACTCTACACTTCCTTTCTTGGACAACTCAGTTCTTGCACAACTCTTTCCTATCTTAACTTTCCAAATACAGAAAACCTTCATCTAATCCCTCCTATATACACTGGTTTCCTCCCACTCCACTTCCACAAAAATAACCGGTTCATGTTAATAAATCCTTGCCTTTTTCTTTAACTCATAAAATTTTAGGTTAAATTTTTACCATTTATTCTAAATTTTTAAAAAATGTATGGTAAAAAATTACTATTACATTATGTTAATATATTAATAGGAAGTTGAGTTTAATACATATCAAAAATTACATTCCTTTTATAATAAATATATATATACAATAATATATTATAATTAATTATTATATATATATAATATTATATATATATATATATAATATAATCAATATATATATTTATAATATATTAATATATAATATATATATATTAATATATAATATAATATAACTATATTATATATATATAATAGTAATAAGTAACTATTATATATAGATATATATATTATATATATACTATATAATATATATATATGTTATATTATATATAAAATATATATATATATATATAAATATATATTATTATAACTAAAATATAACTGTATATATATATAAATATAATATATTATACGATATATATATATATATATAATTATATAATAATAATATATATATAATATACTAAATACTTAATATATACTTAGGAAAAATATATATACTATAAATATAGTATATATATATCATATATATAGCTTTAAGTAATATATAAAGATCAGTTATATATTATATATATATATTATATATATATATATTATATATATATATATATAATATATATATAATATTAAATATATATATATAATATATATACTATATTTATTATAATATTATTATAATATATACATATAGATAATATATAATATATTATATATTATATATATATATATATATATATATATATATCTATATATAATTATATTATAATAATAACTATTAATATATATATATATATTAGTAATCTTACGTTATGGAACGCGAGGTAGAGACAATTTGAGTTCAATCACTCAACAGCTCGGCTAAAAGACTGCTCAAATATCTATCACCTAAAATTCATGGAAAAGATTTATTATTTTTATCAATTTATTATATTTAATAATTATTATTCAATAAATATTAATGTTAGAACTCCATACAATAACTTTGATCACAGCTATTACGAATTCTATGCTAAAAATTAATATAAACTTAGCATTAGTTATTTATTTAAAATATTGTAATTTTATTCCGGTAACTGGGATACCGTCTAGCTATATTAATAATGGCAAAAGTTTATTATGGGCTTCTTGCCTAATCAACTCGTGCTAATGATATGCTATTAAAAGTATTATATAACGGAGTACTTTTACCTTTCATTCAGGAGGTCACTACGTTTCACCTTGTAATGACTTTCTTCAGAATTGAACTTGTGTCGATCACTTATAAGGAATAGATCTTTCATCTTACTAAACAGTGAGATCATTAATCCCTTAGACAACAGAATAAGTCGTTATTTACAAGAACCCGCAAGAAGCAATCGGCCCTTCTTGACAAATTGGTTTGGCCTGTCCGCAAAAGTTCTGATTTTCTCCTGACCTCTTGTATAACTATTCTCCACGATGGACCTACAAGCTATATTTCAAATAACCAAGGATCTTGGCCTTAAGAACAAAGAAGCTGTAGAGTTCACATCAAAGAAAGGGATAGTGCTTTCGCCGAAGAAGCCAAACGCAAATGCTGTCCTTAGGGGAAAAGAGATTCAAGCTAAGAAGACGAGGACGAACGCAAGCTAATCCTTAAGAAAGAAAGATTCACTAAAGAAAGACCGAGGAACGACGTCAAGCTACCTTGAAAGAAGAGTTCCAAGCAAAAAAAGACGAGGATGAACGTAAAGAGCAGAAGCCGAGCGTATAAGAAGTCATGAACTGGAGCGTATCAGACTTCAAGCGCAATTACAACCACCTGTAGTAAACAACGGTTTGCCACGTCAACTCAACGCTAAGTGTGACTAATCCTAGTAACCATTTCAACGAGAGCTACTGACGAAATGATGCTTTAATTCATAAGATTGAGTCATTATGCTATAGCTCTAAACTGGCATGCCGGCTTGTGCGTCATTCTTATTTAAGTCACTCCTCTGGACGCGCCCTGTCCGTATTTAGTAACTCCCATCCCGAAGATTAACTAACTTTGCGTACCTCAACAAACACTACTCAACTCAATATTAATCATAACGGGGACGAATTATCTAATAATACCTAGGGACGCAATCCCGAGGAAGATTGAGACTCCTCTTCGGAAAGTGGACTCTCTGACTTAGATTCTAGCGGTCGTCGCCTGACGAATACTTTCCACGAGAAGAGTAATTGAGTCTCGAGCAGAACCGATCCGAATACAATTATTCTCAGCCCCCCCTTCACGATGAGGGCAAAGGAATCAAAGTCAAGACGAAAGCCAACAGTTTTATTCTAAGACCTGCGGAGATTGCGGAGAGAGGGATTATGAACATGAGACCTGTTATTCATCCCGAGAAGGAAAAGGCAATCTCAAACAAAAAGATGGCAAAAACTACAATCACGATAAAACGTGGAATTTAAGATGTCAGGACCTCAGTGAAATTAAAAGTGCTGCGACACAGTTCACCAACATCCAGGATAAGGTTTATGCCTCCGTTGATGACGTACGTAATTTCATCCATGATGGCAAGATCAACGTAGAAGGTAAATTTACACCGTAATATCACTGTCATGTCGACAAATCTCGAAAGATGACAGCAGAATACCCATTGCACATGGAAAAGTAAACGGCCGCATCAACGTTTTAAGGGATACTGGATGCAGTGGTTGAATTATTAAACGCAAACTTGTCATTGAAAGCAATTCACAGGTAACTTAGGACAAACTGAGGAAGTCGGAAAGACACATCCTTTTCTGTGAACACGCATTTCAACAGGAGAGGTAGGAAGCACTCTGCCTGGATGGTGCACTATCTGATATTTTGAAGAAAATTGGAAAACATAAAAGGTACCCTCGGACCGAAGTCATTGACCCTGAAACAAAGGTAGCGTGGACTCTAAAAGATGCTACTAGCAATATTATGGGAATGAGATAATCCAGTGCAGGAGTTACCAGGGAGAACGAACGATGTTATCTGAACATGACGAGTCGGTCAAAGCCCGCCTGCGCCTTAAAAGAGGCGAATCGACAAAACAAACCCCATCGGAAGTAGTTTACTTGGATCAAGCACTGATGAATCAAATCAGATGCTTGTGAAGGAATGACCGCCTTATATAAATTTTAGAATGAGGTTACCACACGTAACAAGGTTGAGATTAAGGAATGAACTATCAGACCTACAAAGTTCCGACGAAACAAACTCAAATGCGTTTGAAAAGTGAGCGACG
>JABUQX010011063.1:0-22500 GCA_015478945.1 Trachelipus rathkii | reverse complement strand
TATAACAAAAAATAACGTAATATAATAATACAAAACACTATATATATTATATAATATCTACATATACATATTATAAACCATATATAATATAATAATATCTCACTCTCCTCTACACCGTTAACATATATAAATATATATACAGTATACATACTATACCCGACTACTACAATATAAATCATCATACTAATATACTACTCATAAAAATAATAAAACTAAATATATCATATATAATCAATATCAATAACTACATAAACCACCACATCAATATAATCATATACACTGCATACATTATATACACTATCTAATAAACATAAACTATACTATAACACTAATATAATATATATAAATATATAATACTATATAATATACCAAAATATATGACATATACACTCACGGCACTAAAACTATAAATCAATATACTATCATAAATATACTAACTAATATAATACTACTACTATATAATACTATATACTCATATATATAAACAGATAAACAAAACATACATACAAACAACATAACAACATCGACCATATCAGAAAAATCCAACAAACTATAACACAAACACACTACCCAACGCCCACACCTAAACCCCTCCCAATCTACTAACACACTACAAACAACACAACACTTAATACATCAAACCATCAACCAATCTACATCACACTAAATACCTTAAACACACACAAACCTACCATAAAACAAAACACGTATAGATATACAATATATAACCCACCGACCGATAGATTCAAGCTATACTCATACTATAACATCCAATACACATAACCACATACTAAAACCAAACCACCAACACAATATAATCAACACCACGTCTAAACAAACCCACACCTACCACGACATCACTATACAATCCCTACAACCTAAACACAACCAACCTCAATAGTACACCAACACTCACTATAACTAGTAATAATAATCATACTTAACTACCAATTATATAGCACACACTAAACAAATACCCACCCAACTACAATAATAATACACTACCAAATCCATATACACGGCTTTTTAATATACATAGAGTATACATATCATAACAACCACACATATACTCAATACAAAAAGCATCACTCATCTAACATAACATAGTACACTATATAAATTACCACTACTAATAATATATCACTAATACATAAAATATATATAATATATAATACAATATAAACCCGGGTTATGTTTATTATTTACAAAATCAATTTAAATTATATTTGAACTTAGAAAATTTTCGGTGATTTGAAACTGCTATAATACCTATATATATATATATATATATAAAACATACCTCTAATCATATATATATATATTATTAATATATATTATATTAATACACTATGGTAGTATTATATGCATCACAGTACGATACCCACCCTATTGGCATACTATAATACTTATATATATACTATATAATATATATCACCGGTAATATATATATATATCATTATATATATATATATATATATTATAATATATAATAGTAATAATAAAATCAGTTATATATACACATATATATAATATATATAATATATATATATATTATTAATATATATATATATATTAAATATATAGTTATATATATATATATAATATATAATATATATATACTATATATATATATAAATGTAAATATATATATATATAAGTATTATATATATAATATTACTATATATATATATATATATTTATACGTGAATATATATATATATATATATATACTATATATATAATATATTATATATATATATATAATATATATAATATCATATCTTATATAACTATATATAACTATATATAACTATTATATATATAATATATTACTATATATATATATATATGATAGTATATATTATATATAGTATATAATATATAATATATAATACTATATACTATATACTATATATATATACTATATAGTATAAACTACTCCATACTAATACACATAAATATATACATACTAAATATATACTTAACTATATATATATATAATATTATTGATATAATATATTATATATATATTATATATATATATTATATATATATATATATATATTGTCACCACCACTCACGGCAGAGGCGCCTATTCAAGGAGAGGGTTAACACGCCTTCTGTCAACACTAAGCAATTAGGCAGCATGAGCACAGACGCAGGCTTTGAAGTTGGGGGAGATTAAGTTCAGCAGGAAACACAGAAGATGGAAGAGGATTCCACAGAAACAGATGTTGCAGAAAGAAGGGAAACACCGCAGCGAAACATAGCTGGGATTACCATATGAACACAAAACTCATGTGCAAGACCACAGCACCCCTTAGGTGGCTACGAGGGCGACGTAAAGGAGGAGGTAAGCGAGTGATAAGCTCCCTCGAGCACCTGCCACTGCGATACCTATAGAAAAGAGATAAAGCACCAACATCGCGCCGCAAAGATAGAAGGGCAAGTGAACTGGAAAGTACAGAAACAGTTGTAAGCATTTTGGCCTTTGACCTCGACCTTATCACAAAAGCGGGTGAAACCAGAGCCCCCCCCCAGATATGAGAGCCAGTACTTCATACAAGGGCGGATGAGGTCCTTGTATAGCTGGAGCAACTTGGAAGAGGAAAAAAAGTCTCGCAGTCTAAAGAAGAAACTCCCAGTTTCTTTGAGGCGCCCTAAAAGTAACCGTTGTGATGTGAGGTTTCCATGACATTTCAGAAAAGCATTGTCTATGCTCAGAGGTTTCTTTTACTATTTTTGTCCTTTTTGAATATGGGGTGCGTTTATCAGTCTACCTGCCCCTACCACTTTGTGAAAGGGTGAATGGAGAATTAAATCCAGTCTAGAGCATTACATCTGCTCCAAATGTTACTTAGACAAGGTGCGTCGAGGTGAATCGCAATTGTTATGCAACATTTTTGGCAAACATATAATTATCATTTAATTTATTTTATCCCAGCGTGGTCTAGATACTTGATGTGAAGAGTCGCGATACAGAAACCAAACTACCTTCCCCATACTATCGCAATACTCAATTAAATTTCAAAGACATAAAAACACAAAGAACTAACTCATACCCTAATTAAATATATTAATATTATATATTATATATATATATATAATATATATATATTTATAATATTAATATATTATAATATATATATATATTATATATATATATATATATAATATAATAATATATATATATATATATATTTATTATAATTATATATATATTAATATTATATATATAATATAGTATATATATATATATATATATATATATATAATATATATATATATTATATATATATATAGTATATATATTATATATTATATATATATATTAATATATATATAACATTATCCAACTAAATCAATCTCAAATTAAATTACTTATCTTTTCTGAATTTCCAAATACACAATTTTAAGTCAGACAAGAATTCAAAACCAACATAAGCCTTATTATACTTATCTACAAAAAACATTCAGTTAGAAACCACCACAATCCACGCAAGGACTCCTCATAACCAAAGACCAAATATCACTAACCAATAAATAAAAATTATTGTAAACTGTAGAAACAATGCCAATCAAATTAATTTTTATGTCGCTCCAACTACATCCCTCAACAATGACCTTCGAGATTATTTCTGACGTATCCCGTTTAGAACAATACTTTAACTTTTATACCAGCTGGGGAGTTTAATGCTCCCCACCCCCCATGGCTTAACACTCACATAAACACATCAAGGGGCGATTCACTTATTGACAACTTACATTCACGTAGTATCCTCAACAATAGAAACCAACTAGCTCGACGACAATTATAACATACAAAAGAACCTCACATTTACCGATATATCCTTTTGTTCCCATATATAAAATACACGACAACCTAGCAAACTTTTTATGCTTTTTCGTTAGATTCAGTATTCCAATACAAATCACAATTCAACATAAACACTCTACTTACACAACCAAAATAAAATCATATATCAACTGCAAAAAAGCAAGCTGGCGAGAGTAGTAAACAACTCTAGATTCAACCCGTGTGATAATGGAGGTCACAAACAAAGCGTGTGTGAGCATTACTCGCCCCACGTACTCCCGTGGTATGTTTTTACCCCCTCCCAACTTCTTTCACGGGGTATTTTTAAGCTTCACATTCTTTCATGAGGCGTTTTAACCCACTCCAGCTTCCATCAGAGGGTATTTTATACTTTTCGCTCATTCCTGAGGATGTTTTACCCTTCTCTGCTTCTCTCGATGGCTGTTTTACCATCCTCTGTTGCTCTCAGGGGGTGTTTTACCCTCCTCAGCTTCTTTCATGGGGGATATTTAAGGCCTCAGTACAACTGCCCTTATACTCATGCTTTTTTATGAGGTTTATTTTAGACCTGAATGACGTCACACTGTCGAAGACCATGTGCATCTCACACACACACACTGCGTGTATGTGAGTATCCCCCGCGCCAGTCACGTCCATGGGGAGTTTTCGGTGCACACTATGCTTAGCACCCCTCTCCAAGCTTGCTCCTCAGCTCCACCCTGCTCTCCATGCCTGCTCGTGTGCCTTGGGGAGATCATCGAACTCATGGGGGATTTCTCTGCTTCACCCAACCCCCTTCTCACTCGCTCTGTGCTTTGGGAAGCCACTGCTCATGGTAGGATTTTCACTGCTTCACCCCACCCCTCTCACTTGCTATCGGGTGACTCCTAAGACTACCCTGTCACTATCCATATCGCGACAATTCCCGTGCCTCCTTCTCGCCGCCACACAAATCAGAGGCTTAAATTTGGCTTTCACCGCCCAGTCATAAGTGGATTTAAACCATCGACCGCGAGCAGGACTTTGAACGATGACGTACAAAGCAAAAATTTTATATAAATTATAATCATACTTATATTACATTATATATATTATATATATATATTATATCTTAATAATAGTAGAAATAACATAGATATAAATTACAAAACAGAAAATCTAAACTTAATAACAAATCAAATATATCTCTCTCTATCTTAAATTCTTTACTTATTCTGGGTTGTCGGGTCTCTCTCTTCTCTACGCGCTCTTACTTCTCTCTCTTCCCTCCGTCGGCGCTCCTCTCTTTTGTATCTCTCTTCATTATCTTCTCATCATATTCTATTCTGCAATACGTCAAGTATCGTTACTATGCGTATATATATAATAGTTTTATGGTACGGCGTTCACCTGTTGGATTACTAACATGTATAACATGTAGCGCAACTTTCCAAATTAGTTGGCCATAGTAGGCACATACATTAACATATTATTTTCTCTCTGGATGATAGATTTTCTATGATGAGCTGGTATGGTAATGAAACACCCATAAATTATGGATAGATGGTTCTGGTCTGGCACAAACAATATTATTTTATATAATATATAATCTTAATACTATTATAATTACAATATATATTAACTTTATATATTATTAATTATATATATTAATACTGTGGTTAAGTATGTAGTGTAGGACCCCCATATAGTATATATATATATATATTATATTAATACCCCTGGATAGTACTAAATATATTTATTCTTATGATAAGAATGATTGTATATTGATGATTTATTTAATCGCAATTCTAAGTGTGCAGCTTGGGTCGTAAGCCGCGTGCTCATTGAGATATATTTACTTATAAAACTCATATAAACCTAACTATACTGCTGTTTAAAAAGGGGCAACACATATCTCTAATTCTCTAGGTTCGGGGATTACTTTATCAAAGGTGGAAGGATATAGGGATGTAAATTTATCAAAACTGTGAGATAATTACAACAATACTTTTATCTACTATATTTCAATTTTAAGATATTCTAGGGACATAGAATTTTACTGTGTAAGATATTTATAGAGCTACACTTTACTATTAAACTTTTGTTTCATTAAGAGTAGACTTATCGTATGAGTCATCGAGCAAATAAGCGATTAGTTGTTGTGATATGATAATTGGTGTGTGCGCCACACCAGGAGCACGGCACCTAACAAAACTACATACACAACACGAGAAAATGTTAATTTTTTTAAATAAAAATAAGAGAAAAAATGAGAAATAATCGGCGAAAGATAATGGAAAAAAAACATTTTTTTTTATGGAAAACATGAAATTTAATAAAAAAAACGTTTTTTACATTCAATAATATAACATATTATTATATTACTATATTAATATATATATATAACAATATATATATATATATATATTACTATATATTATATATATAAATATATTAATATTATATTATAATTATATATTATAATATAATAATATATATATTTAATATTATATTAATATATATATAATATATATTATAAATTTACTACAAACGTTTAAGATAACATAATTGACTTTTATATGTATAGTATATTTCATTAAATTGTGTAAGTTGGAAATTAGTACAAATAAAAAATAAGATTAAATTCAATTTTTTTCAATTATTCCTATTTATCTTTTGTGATTATGAGTTAAATTTAATATCACGTTTCGGTTATTGAGGGATTAATTTCCTTTATTTGTTGATGCTGATTTTTCTTTTTTTTTAGAAAAGACTCTATATCATCATCAGTACCAAAATCTAAATTTGCCCATTTTTTTGAGGGGATGTATACGAAATGCAACAGTTAATGGGTTTGATTAGATCCTTCATGGTCAGGTATCGGTCCTCTTTATATCTAATCAATCAGTCTACGACCGCTGCATTAATTTAATATAATAAAAATTTAAATGCTCGTACAATCTGCTCTTCTGCCTATTAATCGACTCTCGCTCTCGATCATACTCTCTCGCCTGACGTGTGATCCGTCACTCTCTTCACGTCGATTTCATCTTTTCTATCTCATCACTTCGTGTAGAGTCGCTCATTTTCTCAAAAATTATCTCCATCATCACTTCTCTGTATGTATATCTCTCTCTCTTCTCATCATCTCTCTCTCATCTCTTGAATATATCACAAAGTTAGGAATGTATTATAAGATTTCAATCTTATAAGGACTTAGGGGGTTATTCACATCGCAACAACTATATTTCTCACAAATGAACTTGGGAAGTCTGTTATATATATCGTAGTACTGCGTTACTCAGTACTAATGTAGATTAAGACTTTGATATATAACACTTTATTTACCTTTGTGCATAACAGGATGCATAAGTAATGAATATACTACATAAGGGAGAAATGTATGGTAGTCATTTAATTACATAGGTGAGTATTAAGCTCTTAGTCATATCGAAATATTATTAAATAATATATATAAATAAATTAAAATTAATAATAATATATATAATATTAATATATTAGATAAATATAATTAATAAATCTAAAATTAATAATAATAATTAATTTATATTATATATAATAATTATAATATAATAAAAATTAAAATATATATATATACATTAAATATATAATAATATAAATTAATATAATATATATATATTATATATACTATATTAAATTATTATATATATATTAATATATATATTATATATTATTATATATTAATATGATATAATATATAATTAATAATATTTATATTATTATATATAATATCATATTATAATTATATATATATATTAATATATATATATATATATATATATAAAGGAATAGTGGCTGAAGGAAGGTATATGATCAATTTGTGGGGGTTTAAATCAAAAGAATGGTGCATTAAATAATTAAGGAGTAGAGTGAGTGTAGTTTTGTGTAGGAGGGTGTGTTGGTGACTGATACAATAATTTTAATTATTATATAATATATATAATTATAATAAATAATAATATTTAATAATAAGTGAATTTAGGGGAATTGTAACCCTTGACTATAATTAATCGAGATAACCTACAGTGGGGTCTTGATCTGCCGGTGTATTGAGAAGTACCTTGGGTGACATTTTTTATGGCGGCTCGCACCTAAGGGTATAAGGGGAATGGATTATTTGAATTGTAAATGTTCTTCTTAATTACTATTTGCTTCCGAGGTGTATGTAACTAGCACACTCACACTCACATATCTGGAGAATACTCACGCGGAATATATATATATATATATATATTATACTAATTAATATATAACTATAATATACTATAATATATATATATATATATATATTATATAACGTATAATATATATATTATATATATATTAATAAATTATGACTATTAATTTAATTAGTATATTTTTATCACTTATTACATATAAATATAATAATTATAACATTCTTATTAAATATTATAATATTTATTAACTTATCTTTCCCGATTTCCATGAAACGTGCAAGAAATGTTTAAAATGGAAATGAAGTTTAAATGACAATGGAAAAACGATAAAAAAAATATGTGAATTGAGACTGTAAAAATAGTCAAAATCATGAAAAAAAGTCATTAAATCAAGAAATTTCAAATATAACAGACATTTGTATACGAAGTAATCTTACTGCCACATTTATCTTTACTTAAACATTTTTTTATCGGATTATCATGTGTTGAAGCAATATTTAATTATTTTACAACCACTAACTTGTCGGGGGTATAGGGTGTGGAGCCCAGTAGAAAAATGTTTGTGTGCCATGAATTTCTATAGTGGGTTCCGATAGATTTTATTAACTTTTTTTCTAATTAAAAACATTAAAAACAATTAAACAAAACAATTAAATATAAATTAAATAAAACAATTAAAAAAATTATTTGTCGACGCTTTGGACAAGCGGAATTTTTTTTAATGTCTTGTCGATCATTTTATCCTGTCGACGATTTGTGATAGTCCCCTGACTGCTCATTCAGCATATTATTCACACCAAAAAAAGTAATGTAAATTTTACCTTATAGCGAATAAAGTAAGATTATTATGTCGAAGTTACTTAATTTAATGAGACCGAAAAATGAGAATTTGAAAAGTTTTCACATTTATCATAAGAGAAATCCGCTTTAAATGTAATAAAGTTGCTTCACAAAATTTTTTATTATTATTTTGAATTGAAATTTTTCAATAATAATTTTGAAGATATTTTATTATAATAATTATTGAAGGGTTTATGGCCCGACGCATACCGAGGTGTCGGTGCGGTGCGGGTGTCGTGAGGAAGTGCGACTCATTTTTAGTGGCGGTGTTGGTGAACGTGCGCATTACAAATATTCAGCGTGACCTTGGTGCGGTCGGTGCGGTGTGCGCGGTGCTAGAGTGCGGTAAAGAAAAATAAAGTGAGCGAGTGACGGTAGCGGAGCCACGGAGAAATTAGTGGTGACGGTGCGATTAGCGGTCGTGGTGTGAGGTTTTGATCTAGTGTCAAGCACCGCACCAGCTTTACCCGAAAAATTTTATCTAAAATGAAAAAAAATAATTAGAGAAAAGATTACATTAGCTGATATAAATATTATATTCTATACTATATATATATATATATATATATTTATAATTAATATATATATATATATATATATATATATATAATAATACTATATTATATATATTATTATATAATATATATATATATAAATATATAATATATATATATAATATTATATTATATTATATTATATATATATATATATATAATATAATATATTTTATATAATATATTATTATATATATATTTAATAATATATATATATAAATATTAAATATAATTATTATTATATAATAATACTTTTATATATTAATTTTCACATATTATTTTAAGTCTATAACTTATATTATATATTCCGGGTATAGTATTAGGTGCCCTTTCAGTAAGGTGTTATTGGCTACAGACTGGCATAGAGCGGGACAATAGCAGAAGCGGTTTTACAAATAGTTATTTTCTTGGATGCATAGAGAAGTTAATATATCTTGATGTAAGGAGAGATAATCATTTAGAGCAATAAGAAGACTCAGCTTAGCACGTTGATACTTTTCTATTCCGAGTTTATCAAATTAACGAAAGATAGTACCATCAAATTAGTTTCATTTTACGATGTCATTGTCCCCATTCATGCTTAATGTACAATAACAGATGTAACCGAACATAAAACATATTAAGAGGAGAAGAAAGCTCTCAATATCGTCTTCTCATAAATTTTTATTCCTTGAGTCAATTCTCCGCTGAATGGATAATAATACTAATCTCTTCTCAGTATTTTACTTTATATAGAGAGAAAAAACACAAAGTGGTGCTTGCCGATTATCATAATGGGATACCATTTTAAAGTGAATGTGAGAGTAACAATATGACCAATTTGTTAGCTAAAAAAATTATAGTCAGTGAGTTAGGAACAGGACATTATAATTTAATCAAATCAGAGAGCAACCCGACTACTATGCTCAGAACAATGACGATTTAAACATTTAATGCTCACTTAGTCAACACTAATTACATAAATAACTGCAGAGTAACGTAATCATATATATTCAACTTAAAGTTAGTCAAATTTTAATTAATGGCCTGATTTTTATTTAGTTCTAATGAGACAACCATGGATTCAGATTGAATTAATAGTTAGTGCGAAGTTAGACCTATAATTTTGAGAGAACTTCGCTACTGTTGTTGTTTGAGATGTTACAACATTTCTAATGTTGAATATTGTAACGGAGTATTTGTATTGATCATCAATGAAAGAACCAGAAGTTTTTTTAATATCACACACTCTCTCTCTCATGATACACAGTTGAGAACATCATCTGGGGATATAGGTTCCATTATCGGCAACATTCCATTAAATGTCATCAATCAGAGAAGATAATATCAGCCACTGTATGACGTATCCCAGTTGAGTGGTTCAGAGTGCATGAACACAAGATTGGCTTCTGAATATTGTCAACGGCATGATATACAGAGTAAAACAAAGAAACTGCTTCGATATTGAATATTACCATACTAAATCCGTCGTTGGAAGAAAAGCTAACTTGGAATAAGACTCCATCTTGATAGAAAAGGATCTATTCATATCTTGAACTTTAGTATTTAGACTCTTAACATAACATAACCACGAACCAAACTTATATATCATAATTCAAAAATAATAAATAATAATGTCTACATAGTCAGTATTTCCAATTGAGTAAAGTAGTCAATTGTTGAATAAGAGGCCGATATTATATTCGCTAAGCCGTACAAAATCAGATTTCAAACGTGATCGAGACATAAAGATCATCCTCATTACTCATATAAATTTTGTAATTTTACTTATATTCCATCATTTTTAATGAGTAATATACGTTTAATAACCATATTTAACTCATTTTTATTAGAGATGGGTTATACAAAAACAGATTTAACCATCGCTCACTATATGAAATTCACCATCGGCAAAATCGGTCATAATTTTTTCATTAATATTTATTACATCGTAATTATTTAATTATTTGCGTATTTATATTTACGATTAATTGAGCAATATTAAGAATTTTGGATAATATTCAAACTCAATAATAATAATATATATATCATATATATATATATTATATATAAATAAATATATATATATATAATACTATATATATACATATAATTATATATAATATTTTAATATATATATTAATATATTAAATATTATAATATATATAATATATCTTATAATATATATATATAAATATAATATATAATATATATATATATATTATAATATATATATATATATATATAAATTAAATATATATATTATATATATATAAATATATATATATATTTATTTATATATGATATATATTATTAATATATATATTTAATATATATATATTATGATGAAGAAAATGAATGGAGAAGAAGAGAGAAAAAGAATTTTAGGTTTTATGGATTTGCAACAGGCGTATGAATAGAGTTATGGGAAAGGTTTTAAGGTAAGTTGTTAGTGATATTGGGTTGTGGTCAACAACCAATAAATCTGAAGGAAGTCAAAAATATGGTATGACATAGTGAAATAGCAGTGAGTGTAGAATAAATGGTGTCAACTCTGAGAGTAGAATGGTTTGGATTAAACTGCAAGAGTGACAGATGCGTGTGTTATGTCTCCTTGTTATTCCATTTGTATAATGGATGGGGTTATTAGATAAAGATATACGAGTGGGGATAACATGCAGGAAATGGTTCGTTAATAAATGGTGGAGAATGGAGATGAGTCGAAGGTGACCCTAACTATTAATATTGCGGAATGAATTTGAGTCTGTGTGGCGAACTGAAGTAGAGTTTGGAGGATTATGTGTAAGATATTTTAGGTCAGGGAGTGTGTAAATAGGAGGGCATGAAGTTAAACGTGAATAAGAGTAAAGGTTTGTTGTGAGGGGCGTCCTCAGTGTGAGTATGTAGAATGTGAAGCGCTTTGGAAACAAAGTGTCTGAGTTTAAATATTTATAGGGTATAAAATGTTGGAATATAAGGGAAGGAGACGATGCAAGATGTTAGATAGGAAAAGTTGGATGTATATACCAATAGCTAAATGATGTTTTTATTTACCACACAATCAATTATAAAGAACGTTGCTAACCGGAGGCCATCAAAGCGAGAAAAATAATTTTATACATGCAATTCTGACTAAATTTTTAATGAACTATTGTCATAGTGCAATTGAACAGTTGTATTAATTGATTATTATTTTACATTATTTATTATTCATATTTATTATTATTATTGATTATTAGAATTATTATTTATTATTATTTTGTATCTGATTATTATTATTATTGATTGATTATTAATTATTATTATTATTAGTATTTATTATTCATTATTATTTTAATATTGGTATTATATTTAATATTTTTAGAAAGTTCTTATTCAATTCTTTTGCTTTCAGCTTACCTATTGGTTCAAGAATGTTTTCTTCTAAGTTTTTGCTAAAAATATTCATAGAAAATAATTTACAAAGGAACTATTGAGGCTTATTTAGATATCTGTTGGTTTTATCATGATCGGTTCTCATTCTGTAAACCTCTCAGACGTCTTCAAGGAGTTTCGATTTTCTAAGCAAGTTGAACTGAAGTTATTTAACACAAAATTACTAAATTTAGGTAGCATTCCATATTAGTATTCTAAATGTCTGGTTGGTTAGTGATGGTTCTTTGTAGTAAGAGGCTTCAGCTATTTTTAGTTTTTGCTTTTCCGACTTGAAGGAGTGTAAATTTTTAAAATGACTTTGATTATAGCTATAAGTTTTCTTTTTACTGGCACGTGTATATATGATAGTATATAGGTATATTATAATATATATATATATATATTTAATATTTATTATATATATGATATATATATATATATATATATATATATACTATATATTATATATATATATATTTTTATACATTACATTTTCATACATACATGAGAATTTAAATAAATGCTTACATTAATAGTCGTACAGTCAGACTCGGAACATGCGAAAGGGTGATGCTAATTGAAAGGGTTTGCCTTAGTAGAGGTAAAGGAAGAAAGTTTTTGGTTTTGTGGTATAGTTTAACTGTGATTGTGTTTGTGAGCGTTGCTTGTAGACATATGTGGGCGTTGTTGATGTCCGTTCACGTCCGCCGCCAGAGTCAGTTTGCGTTTGAAATTTTAAAAAAATTATAGTTAAGTGCTCTTCAGAGATATTGTTCCGTATTCCTCGCGTTTTATTTTCCTATAGAGTTTGTTTATGTATTTTTTTTTTCTATTAAAGTTTAAAAGGGTGGTTTACAGTTTAATTCTTTTAACATCAAATGATTACCAATCCAAGTATTATTTTGGTATAGTATATATATATATATATAAATTTAAAAAAGAATAAAATTATTGCTATATGAGTATAGTATAATATTATATTATATATATATATATTTATATAGTATATATATAATATATAATGATATATATTAGATATATATATATATAGTATATATATTTTTCCCCGTACCTCCCCTTTGGACCCATCAAGTACATTCGGCGTGTATTAAGTACACGTAGCCGTATCAGGTGAACGGTAGCTGCGCATCAGCGTTCATGCACGCAGGATTCGTTCATCGTGAAGCATTTAGAGTTCATCTACTACTGCTACGGTCATCGTTTAATGTGCGTGGCTTATGTGTATGAATTTGTGTTCATCCTGAACGTTCATAGAACAGGTAAGATGGTCGCTATCACTCGACGTTCATGCAGCACACGAAGCGACAAGAACGAGACTACAAAATCAAGCACGACAGAACTATGTGCGGTTACATCAAACATTTATGGTTCAAGTTAAGACAACAGTTGTAATATTGATATATGATATACTAGTATATATTTATTATATAATATATATATATAATATTTTATATATATATATATATAATATATATATATATATATATAATATATATAATATTATATATATATATAAATATACGCTTGCATTGTATGTGTGTGTGGTTGTGTGTGGTGTGTTGTGTGTGTGTTGTGGTGTGTGTGTGTGTAGGTCAGCTGTCAACACCGAATTTGTCTTTAAAGTATACTTAGCCCAGTTCTAGAACTAATCCTTCTTGTATCAAGTATACACCGTTATGGAATAGCGAAAACTTTGACATCATGTAACAAAATGTCCCTGCGAATGCTAGACCTTGAAACGTTTTTAGCTTTATAGGATTTTTCAGGCGAGACATTATAGGAATTGTTATTTTATGTTTAGTACGGAATATTTCAGTAAAACACGTTTTTTTCACTGCACTCTAAGTGATGTAAAGGTGCGGCTAATACCCCCACTGCGAGGGTCATCACACCGCTCTCTCACCGACCCTGCTTTTACAGCTTTTATAGGTTTATAGTTTCGTTTGTGTGCCCATGGTTCATGAAAATTAACTTAGTAAAGGATTCTCACGTACCTAGCGCAGAATAGCAATGAACCTAGAAGAAAAGAGAATGCTAGCGGAATTGTACATCAAACTAGAATTGGTTCAGAGCCCGTATAACAGTTGTAGTTAGTAGTAGTAGTGTAGTAAGTAGTAGTATAGTAGTAGTAGTAGAAACTTATTACTATTCAATCGTATGCATTTTTTATATATTTTCACTAAGCTTTAAAACATGGACTTAAATAAAAGTTTTTCCAATGAGAAGCACGCCGAACGCAACAAAAGCGTAAGTTAAAACTGAAGCTTTATTTCGTTTCAGTGATCTGGTTCATGTCGACGTCAATCACAGCGAAGGGATTGGTTTTGATAAGAGTTATAAGTACAAAGGTCCCCAAAACATGGAAAATCACAGGGATATAATAAAAAGATATCAATATGAAATTTAATGAAATGTTTTTTTCATCTATATATATTATATATATATATATATATATATATAATATATATATATATATTTATATATATATGATATATTATATATACTATATTATATATCATCTAGTATATATATATATGTAGTATATATATATATATATATATATACTATTTAACATATAAGTATTACATTGCTAACAACTTTGAACTAATACTATAATTATTATTAGTATATATATATATTATATATATATATATATATAAGTATATTTTCTTAATATATATATATATATAGTATATATATATATTATATGATATATATAATATATGAAGCGGGATATACAAATTATTTACAATGCCTAAGACTTTGAAATAAACCAAGTTATATATCAGTATATATATATTATTATATATATACTTAATATATATATAATATTATATATAGTATATATATATATATATTAATAGTATTATATATATATAAGTGTGGTGTGTGGAGTAATATATTATATAATTAATATAATATATATGAATATATATTATTTCTACCTATATAATATATCAGTATATATATATATATATTTAATACGGAGGGTGGGCAGAGAATGGGGTGCAGTTGAACTGGTGCGAGGGGTTTTCCTGATTATTTCTCAAGCGTTTCTAAACCTAGTAAGTAGTTATGTATCGAATAGAATAGCTAGCTGATAACATTACAACCATTTTGACGATCATATGGTCGGGATGCTTCTAACATCCACCCGTTCATTCCAGTAATAGTAAACTTCGGGCGCAAGTTGTTGCGTTTGTTAAGCGACGTGTGCGATGCGATGTTTTTCAGGTGGTAGCGGTAATCCCGGACGAGTATTTTACGGTTATAGAGATGCGATTGGAGCTTTTATGGCCTTCGTGTATTAATTCTTGCGAGGCTCTGGGTCGACAGTCGTAGAGATGAGCCGTTAATTCTTCATTCATCTTAACCAGAGCTTTAATACTTTCGACGGAAGTGCAAAAACTTCTATACAGGGTCCAACAAAATGAGCTATTCATGGTTGGGTCTCCACAATGTTTGACGAGACGATGTGGGTGGGAGGTGGGCGTTACAAGA
The DNA here is from genome assembly GCA_015478945.1 of Trachelipus rathkii. Classification (NCBI taxonomy): domain Eukaryota; kingdom Metazoa; phylum Arthropoda; class Malacostraca; order Isopoda; family Trachelipodidae; genus Trachelipus; species Trachelipus rathkii. Next base: position 6,172 of record JABUQX010011063.1, on the reverse strand, counting down.
TATTGGCCCCTGCATGAGGAAGTAGACAGCGGAATTCCTTTAAGACACCACTCCCACGTCACCACTCGTGGTTACTATGGCACGGAATTTCGCGTATTAGTCTACAGTGTAGCACTGTTGCTTTCTTCCATGGTTCTATAACGTACTCAATGATCCGTACTGAACTGTTCTAATCAGATACGAAATAAAGCCGATCTGCTGGTCCTTTTGTAGGCTGGAACACGAGACGATGTATCGTGTCGCTGTACAGTGGAGGTTCGTCGTTGATATTAATAGGGTCGATACGTCGCACTCGGAATGACGTATGGTTTTAGTAAAGGTGTTCTCTCAACAAGTTTAGAGGTTGAGATTGACGACATGGTTAAGACACAGTGAGAATCGGCTTACTGAAGAAACATATATAATCACCAACGCTTTGTTGGAATTTATCTCTTAAGATTACGACTGACACAGCAAACATCCCAAAATCGATAATGTGTGAAGCTATCTTAACTCAGACCCTGGAGCAGTGAGTTTTTTTTTAATAATAATAAGTAATGAAATAATAATAATAATAAATAATAATAATGAATAAATAATAACTAAGGAACAGGTTACATGCCGTGATGTATATAATAGTGATATATTATGAGGTAGGTAGATATATTATATATATATTATATAAGAGTGAATGAGTATATATTATATATATTATATAAATATTATATATGGATATATCTATATATTATGTATATATATTGATATATATATACTAACTATATAAAGTTCTACGGGTCTTGGGAGTTAAGATTTAAACGCTCTAAATCTTCGCGAATATACCAATCGTTTATATTTGGGGGTCCACAAATATGTTTTTCAGTTTCCTCGATGAACCGATCTCCCTTAGCACATATGTAAAAGAAGCTCTCGTAAGGTCGATACTCTTGGTCTGTTTGAGAGGGGCGGATCACTCGATGTAGAATAGATCGCATCGCCATGTTCTCGTAAACGGTCTATCATGAGAGTGTCGACATGCGCATAGAAGCCAAGAAGCTGTTTTAATAATAGTTTCATGATTGTCTGTTAACATTTTTTTAAAATGTTAATAATATTCCGATACAGCGTATAACGGCGCATACAGGGGTAAATAGATTTGTCGAGTATTTGCCGTTTTCTTCAACTGGACTGTTAATATTTTCTTCGGCGCCTCAGACAGCTATTGTTATTGCTGAGGTAGATACATTAATATTAGGAATCCGTAGGATGGTGAGGTGCATATACGACCCGTTTCCGACTACAGCAGTTCGCGCCATATTCTAATTTCCATACTGTAAGTATTTTTTTTTTCTTTAATATTTGGAATAAAGCTAGAAAGTGAGCGGCTTACGCTCATCGCTTCTAACTATGACTGTTTTAAGGCTGGTTTAAAATCTCCTTCAATGTGAACCATCTTCAGGCGTGTTTACAATGGATATACTAAGTAATTCTTTCGTATTACACACACTCATAGGAAGTAACGCGCTTGGCTCTGTAGAATATGTCGCGGTGATTAAGATTCGCTGTGAAATAGTCAAGAGCCATTAGAATTTCTTTTATATATGAACGTGACACTGCTCCTTGGGATCTTGATCACCCAACTTGAAGGTAAGTATCGTTTTGCGGTATGTGTTGTTAGGTACGAGTCATGATGTGGTGGAGAGAGCACGAGCCTTAGTAGAAGGACGTACATAAGCACTGAAATACTTATGATCATTTAAATAAGTTTAAAAGGAAATAGAGATACATATGGAGACGGATAAACTCTTATCGCTGTGATGGAAGGAAATGACCAATCATGGAACACGAAATAAGCTTAGTTTCAACTTAGCTTTGTTGCGTTCGATCGCTTGGTATTACGCTGAAAACTTTTATTTACAGCCGCGTGTTTAAAGCAAGCGACGTTGGCCGAATATAAAGTTGATATAGGCACTAAAATATAGCAAGGTGGTGGATATATTTTTAAAATAAGGTAGTGTTCTGTTGACTACTACTACCAGCTTTATGCACTATTCTTTGCTTCTCCGTTCTGTGCTTGACTTTAGACCAGTGCTGTTGCGCCCCTACAGCGCTCAATCATGCCAACAGCCTTTACTCGTGATTTCTACTATACATCGAGCTAGCTGTAGTACGTGGAGCAGGAGTAAGCTACTACTGACTTTTGACTTTATCAGCTTTAAAATAACTTTATGGAGGGCCCGATTGAGGACAGGGTGTATTGCTTATTCTTCCTTAGTTTGTGTAGCTTCTAAACAGTTCTGCTTCTTTTTTTCTTTTCTGTTTTTTTTCTTCGTTTTTCAGAACTGCTTTGTTTTCTTTCTGTGTAACAGTTAAGACTGCCGAAAATCAAGAAGTATCTGACGATGGTTCATTCATTATCTCTTAATTAAGATAACAGTTCTAAAACATGGATTCATCTCTTTACTTTTTCCCTGAATCTTCTTGTTTCTTCTCGCGGTGGGTTTGCTGGTGGCGTTGGTTTTTCCTTACTTTTCTCACCTTTTTTTTCTTCTTGTGTAACAGTGTAAGTTATCCTTGTATGTTACAATAGTTGACCAATATAAATATTAAGTATATAGTAACTATAATATATATTAATAGAGATGAGACAAATTTAATATTATTGAGATAATATATATATATATTATATATAATATATATATATGAAATTTCTTTCTTACTATAATTTTATTATTGATATTTCATAAAATTGGCGCTAAAAGAAATGTAGGCCGAAAAGGAAATGTAGCTCCTCGCAACCTCGAACTTGCTATAAATAAAAATAATTTACCATTTTATAAATTTTTTTCTCTTTCAAGAGTAACCTTCGGTTCCAATTATTATAGTCTCTCATGTCTACATCAGCCATTTCTCCAGGATGATCAACTTTTTAAACAACCTTCAAAGTTTCATTCATACGTAAGCTCAAACGCAGTCTTATATTCAGAGTTTTCGTTCTGTTCCAAGCCCATTCGAGGGCTCTGTCGTTTTTCCCTTCCTTCTGTTTTTATTCCGCATCCTTACTCGGGTTTATATATATATATATATATATTAATAATAATATAGTATTATATTAGTATGTATATATATATATATATAGTAAAATTTAATAAATTTGAGTAGTATTATTAATAGTAGTATATATATATATATAATAGTATTATTTTATTATTATTATTATGTTTAGTAGATTTATTCATTATATTATTATTATAGATACTTATTATTATTAGACGCGAAAAAATACTTCAAAATCAAATCCAATCTCATGTAATGGTTCGTTAGCACAATGGACGCTGGCTCGTATCTCAGTCCCCGACAGACACTCAATCGTATCCCCCGATATGATAATTTTTAACGCATAGGAATTTTCTGCTATCGAATCTTTCGCGTTGAAATTATAAGGTTAATGCTTTCGAGATATTGTTCGTATTCCCTCCCGTTTTTTTCTTTCTATAGGAGTTTGGTTTATTTATTAATTGTTGTTTCTGCTTAAATTTGAAGGGTGGTGTACAGTTTAATTCTTTTTTAACATCAGAATGATTACAATCCCGGTGCTAACAATTTAATGTGGTCTTGGAACCTGAATGTATAATATACAGCTCGCTTACTTTCTCAGAAGTAAAATAGTTAGCAATTCAGGATGTTAAATATACTAGGTATAATATATATATATATATATTATATATATATATATATATATACTATATATATATATATATATGAAGTAGGTGATATAGTATATATATATATCATATATATATGTATATGGCCCATTATTCGAACGTCGGTTCAGTAATCTGCTATGCGCATGCGTCTGAATTTGGAGATAAGCCTGACACATATATTATATGTATAATATATATTATTATATATATAGTGGGTGAGTGAGTATATATACTATATAGTCTATCTATAGGCTTATATAGTATATAGTATATATATATATTATCATATATTATATAGTATATATAGTATATATAAATAGTATATATATATAGTATAGTATAATGTAGTGTATATTATATTTAGATATTATATATATTATATATATACTATATATTAATAGGGGAGTGGACATGTAGATAGTCAGTTTCTGTCGATTATATGTGAGTAGGTATAGTATACTTATATATATATATATATATATATTATATATACTTATATATATAATTTAATCATATATATATATATATACTTATATATGTATATATATATCTATATACGTATTATTTATTCTATTATTTATATTTTTTATTATTTATTTATTATTATGTATTATTATTATTATATTATTCTTATTTAATTAATTATTATTATTCATTATTATTATTATCGAGCGAGCTCTCCTGTAAATGACTACGACATTTCGTGCGCCATGTATAGTTCAAATGGTCCGTTAGGCGAATAGGGCAATAAAGTGCGAAGTTCTGTGACGCTCAGCGGACGCAAGGCTCGTATCCTCGGTGCTCGAGAGGCACTTGAATCGTATCCGATATGCATAATTTTTAAAATGTGCGAACGTTTTTCACGCAGCGTGTGAGTCACACGTCAACAGAAGTATCGAGCGAGCGAGGCAGGCCAGACGGGCGTCGAGGCGGGTGGATGAGTCAGGCAAACGACGGGCGCGGTCCCTCGCAAGGGGACACCGGGAATGCGCGGGAACCTCGGAAACATTAAGTACGCGTATTAAGTACAGCTTTCCAAAGTGTAACTTAATACACTTCGTCAAGTGGTACTTAATCTGTGATTACACGGTCATGTGGGTGTGGTGCTGGTGTGTGCTGTCGCCAACACAGCACACAACGGCGAGCACACACACAACACAGCGATGACGTCAACGTGGAAGAGTAAGTACATCTGAAAGTAAGTGCTGTCATGGAAGGTAAGTTAGCTCGTGTCAAGTAAGATAGCCGTGTGCACTTGGGTAGGTGAGAGTGGCATGGTGGCGGCTGGAAGCGCCCGCACATGCGTTACGTAACTCATACATGCGTTCATTGGAATAGCTTCCAGGGGGCAGCGAGCGCCCAAGGGTTTAAGAACGGCGTAATGAAAATGGTACAACAAAGAGAATACGCCACCCTTGGGGGAACGCGAAAAGAACCTCACTGAAAGACGCTGACTGGTGACGGCCACGCGGTTATGGCCGATTAAATGTGGGATTTTGTGATTGCTACTGATATACTATGTATATTAAGTATAATTATATATATATATTATATACTATATATATATATATTATATGTGTATCCAACGTTAATTATTGGTATGTTAATATGTCAAAATATCAGTGTATTGTTTCAATAATAATTTACCTTTTTTTTTTTTTATTGGATTGGTATAACTCTGGTTCTTTTGTAATGGATTAATGCTGATTTTGATTCCTTTGATATGAACAGAGAAAACCTTTTTTTGGTGCATTCACAGTTCCAAAAACCTATCCACGTCCATGACATAAAGGGGCGCACAAAGTCGCGGGGGGGCGGGCAACGTGACCTTATTACGCCACTCGGCAGAAAGCCATGTTTTCTTGCTCATGAAGCAGAAGCAAGATAAGCAATTGATGCAATTTTAAATACAAGTAATCTAAAAAAAAGTGTTGCAGCAACATACCTTGAAACTTTAACATACGTACATATAATTCAATAAATGTTGCAGCAACAAACGTCGATCTTTTTTATATACAAGTAATCTAAAAAAAAGTGTTGCAGCAACATACCTTGAAACTTTAACATACCATATAAATAATAGGAGTTTCTCTATAACATATGATGGAGGTACACACGGCGGGGGGCATGTAGTTTTCCCATTAAAAAAAAGTAATATGTTTTGCTATTTTGGGGTGAGATATATAGTCTCCCATATAAAAGGCGAAGGTATCGTTATAACTTAATTCTGAATGCTATATGTAAAGAATAGGCGAAGTCTTCTATGAAAGTATTTCTAATGTGTCACGCTTGGCCTTATGGTAAAGATCGAAGTGTCTTATGACTTCTTTTCCAAGTGGATTTTTTCTAATATAATTTAACCCTTTTCATCCTCGATCATGTGAATGAATCCGTTAAAATAAGATTGATTGCATGGTGAGTGGGGTGAATTTTTTTGGTCTTATAAACTTAATATATTATGATATTGATTATTATTTATTATTATTTTC